>PVKV010027740.1:0-26023 GCA_004027835.1 Alouatta palliata | reverse complement strand
TTTGGGAGGCTGAGGCGGGTGGATCACAAGGTCAAGAGATCGAGACCATCCTGGTCAACATGGTGAAACACCGTCTTTACTAAAAATACAAAAATTAGCTGGGCATGGTGGCACGTGCCTGTAGTCCCAGCTACTCGGGAGGCTGAGGCAGGAGAATTGCTTGAACCCAGGAGGCGGAGGTTGCGGTGAGCCGAGATCGTGCCATTGCACTCCAGCCTGGGTAACAAGAGCGAAACTCCGTCTCAAAAAAAAAAAAAATACAAAAGTTAGCCAGATAAGGTGGCAGGCATCTGTAGTCCCAGACACTCGGGAGGCTGAGGCAGAATTGCTTGAACCTGGGAAGTGGAGGTTGCAGTGAGCTGAGATCACACGACTGAACCGCAGCCTGGGCAATAGAGCAATACTCCATCTCAAAAAATATATGTATATCTGTCCTTTAGTAAATGGTATCAATCCTCTTAGGCCTCCTCTGCCTGCGTTTTCAATGAAGGGCTTGCTTGAGGGAGTCCATCTGCCAGTTGACACTGATACTGCTTTCATGGCAGAGATGCCCGGAGCTTCCCACTCTTGTGCTCCTGGCAACCTTGCGTGGGGTTCTCAAGTCTAAGGAAAGGTGAACACATGATGGCACAAGCAGAGAATGGATGTGGGGTCAGATCAGAGGGCGTCCAGGGTCGTTGGAGAAGGTGTGTGTCAGCTTTTGAGAGATGGAGACCCTGCCTAACTTGGCAAAGAGCTTCCCAAAGGCCAAGCAAAGGTTTGTTTCATTTCTCCTAAGCTTCACTTAACAGATTTAGGATTTTGGAAGCCTGGTGCCACTGAAAAAGGACATTTCTCAATTCCAGAGCATAAGATATTCTTCAGTGACCTCTTCAAGTCCACTTACCATCTTGAGATACACTGATAGTGTGACCCAAGCATAGCAGTTGAGTTTCAGTTTGAGTGTCAATGTCCATCCATTGGTAGCAGCTACCTGGAGTGTTAAGTTGAGGATTCTGGGTCGTTAGGAATAGGTGCCGTGAGTGCTATTGCTGTGTCAGCAATTGTGGTTGATTATGGGTCATCTACCATGGGCAAAGAGTGGTCACTGCCCCTGCTGTAGCGTTAACTTGCAGGTCCTTTACCTGACATGCGTCCTCACGGACGGCACCACCAGGAAGATGCCTCCTGGATTTTTAGACGTTTTCTTTGTCAACACCAATACAAAGAATAAAACGTACCTTGCCCTGCATGTAGGTCTCCCTCATTTGGTTATAGTTTCTGGTCTGACAGACTCATTTCTAATTTATTTATTATTTTTTAAATTTTTATTTTTTTCTTTGTGAGAGACTCATTTCTTTTCCAAGTAATGACTCAGATACCTGTGTTCTCAGGTGGGACCCCCTCCTGTATCTAAGGGTGTAACTTGCATTTCAAGCCCATCAGAGTAACCATGCTTCATGCATTCATGTAACAGGAATTACTGGAGTTACTTTATATACCGGAACATACGGGCCTGCAGTGGAGTACTGGCCCCTGGTTTATTTACGTGTGCCAGGTGTCCCACTCTTTTATGTAGGTTGCCTCATTTAATCCTCACCAGCAACCTTGTAAAGGAGGTACTAGTAACAGCATTTTGTAGATCTAGAAACTGAGACAGAGAGTTTAGATAACTTGCCACTTGCTGGCGGATTCTAACTGCGGTCTGTTTGGATGCTTATACCTACGTTCTTCTCAGTCATGCTTGACCACAAGGAACTGTTAGTTTGCCAGGCCAGATGGCCAAATCCACCATCAGTTAAACTGTTGTCAGACAGGAATGTGTTTAGTAATAACCCTGTGATGATATCACAGGATTATTTCATCGTGTGTCTTGCTGGGGAAGAAAAGGGGGGTTGAAAATTTCGTGTTTACAACTCTGTTGAAGAAAGATCTGTGTCACCTTGCCATGCCAGCTGTACATTCACCCATCTGCGTTTCTTTCCCATTGGCCTCTGCCATTGCAGACTTCCTTGTTTGGAGAGGGGACCTACCTCACCAGTGACTTGAGCCTGGCCCTCATATACAGCCCCCACGGCCACGGGTGGCAGCACAGCCTCCTCGGCCCCATCCTCAGCTGTGTGGCCGTGTGCGAGGTCATTGACCATCCAGACGTCAAGTGCCAAACCAAGAAGAAGGGTGAGTGAGCCCTTGCTCCAGACCTGGACTGCAGGCCTCTGTTGGGTGGACAGGCTCCTGCTGGCCCAGCTGTTGGGTAGAGCACCCGTTGCATGCCCCAGGGTTGGGCTGGATCCAGGGCAGTGCCGGACAGGGGCCTGCCCAAGGAGCGAGCAGTCTTCTTAGAGATTGAACACACAATGGAGATCATTTACTGCAAGGGGATAGGTAGGGGTGCCAGGTAAGGAGGCTGACGAGGTCCGCAGAGGCAGCTCAGAGGAAGTAGTAACCATGGTGGGTCCAAGCAGCCAGGGAAAGCTTTGGGGGAGGAGGGAAGGTTTGATTTTTTTTTTTTTAAGTGAGTGATGACACCAGCACATAGGCTTCTTAAAGGTAGGAATGAGGTCTCATTCATTCTTGGGTACCTGGTATCAGCAGAAAGCCTTAGTGTATACTTGACATTCAATAAGCATTTGCTAAATGAAGCAAAAGATGCTGGGTCCAGACCCTCCAGTCTACACCAGGGTATGCCAGAGCCCTCCAGGATGTGAAGGGCAGCCAAGGTGCTGGGGCGTCCTGGGTTCTCCCAAGAGTGATGACTAGCTGGTACCCCATCCCACTCCCCTAATGTTTTCCTGAGACTGTTTGCCCTGTCTCCTGCCACCACTGTGTGGCTCTCCTTAAAGGCAGAAGAGTCATAGAACCGTCATTCTAGTCTCTAGAGCTGGCTTGTTGGGGCTGGTGGTGGTGGCTCATGCCTGTAATCCCAGCACTTTGGGAGGCCAAGGCAGGTGGATCACTTGAGGTCAAAAGTTTGAGACCAACCTGGCCACTGTAGTAAAACTCCGTCTCTACTAAAATAAAAAAATCAGCCATGTGTAGTTCATGCACCTGTAGTCCCAGCTACTTGGGAGACTGAGGTACGAGAATTGCTTGAACCCGGGAGGCAGAGGTTGCAGTGAGCCAAGATGGCACCACTGAACTCCAGTCTGGGCAACAGAGCGAGATTCCATCAAAAGAAAAAGATAAAAGATCTGGCTTATTGGTCTGCTGAGAAAGAATTAAAACGGACTGTTCTGGCCTCTAATGTAAAACAACTGGAATCCTGAGATGCAGGCCCAGATCTGACACCATCCTCCCAAACCAGACGGCATGGGATATTTACATTTATAATTCTTAGGAAGTTTGCAAACTGTGACATTCAACGTCGAAACAAAACCTTCCAACCTCTGCTGTCCCGCAGGTTTGGTCTCTGTTTTGTTTTGTTTTTGGTAGAGCCTTTTTGTGTTATTAAAAGAAAAGGGTGTTTTGTTTGTTTGTTTTAAAACAAGCCTGGGTACGAAGGGTGGAAAATAAATGTTCTGAGAAGCTCAAATCCAAAATGGTTCATTTAAAATGCCTGTTGAGGCCAGGCGTGATGGCTTATGCCTGTAATCCCAGCACTTTGGGAGGCTGAGGCAGGCCGATCACCTGAGGTATCAGGAATTCAAGACCAGCCTGGGCAACATGGCGAAACCCCATCTCTACTAAAAATACAAAAATTATCTGAGTGTGGTGGTGTGCACCTGTAATCCCAGCTACTTGGGAGGCTGAAGCACAAAAATTGCTTGAACCTAAGTGAGCCAAGACTGCACCATTGCACTCCAGCCTGGATAACAAAAGCAAGACTCCGTCTAAAAAAAAAAAAAAAAAAATCTATGTATATATACACATACACACACACACACACACACACATAAATAATAAGCGTTATATATATATTTATATAAACCTGCATCTTAAGCATTTTACATATATGTGTATATATATACTGCTTATTATTTATATATATATATGTATATATATGTAAAATGCTTGTTAAGAGGCAGGTTCAAATCAAGTCCTGTTCCTAGCTCCCAGTCCCAGCATATTTCTTTGCTATGGCTATCAATTTGCTTCTTCCTTCTGCTCTCCCGACTCAGTTGAGTTTTGTTTTTTCTTTTTTCTTTTTTTAAAGATAGGGTTTCACCATGATGGCCAGGCTGGTCTTGAACTCCTGACCTCAGGTGATCCACCCACCTCGGCCTCCCAAAGTGCTAGGATTACAGGTGTGAGCCATCACGCCCGGCTGAGTTTTGTTTTTTCTTCCTTGTATCCCTTGCATTTTCCTCCTCCTTTTCCCTCCTCCTGTCTGCCTGCCTGCCAGATTCTCCAGTTCTTTCAGTGCTGCTTCCCGCACACACAGGCCTGTTCCTCAGCCTGCCAGGCCTTCTTCCCCGTCAGCACCAGGAGGCTGGACGTGTTGCTGTTTATAATATGCTTCCTTAGTTACATTTTCCTCCCAGTGAAGGTGTGTTTTACTCTCCTTACTCAGATTCCAAGGGGATAGATCGAAGACGAGCAAGAATCAAGCATAGTGAAGGGGGAGACATCCCTCCCAGGTACTTTGTGGTCACCAATAACCAGCTCCTGCGAGTGAAGTACCTCCTGGTGTATTCCCAGAAGCCACCCAAGAGGTAAGGATGCTCCCTGCCTGAGGTCCAGGAGAAAAACTGATGGCTATATCCAGAGTGCTGGCTTTCTTAGTTGCTGTAGGTATCAGCCTCCCCTCCCCTAGCCTTAGACTTCTGCTAGGTATCAAGTAGGTAAAGCACCATGCTGGATATGGTGAGGGGTAAGATATAGGAGCTGGAGAAGATGTGGTCTCCACCCTAAGAGGACTATATTCCAGTGAGAAGAGAGAAAGAGTGATAAACACAAATAGCATGAGGGACTGACTGAGTCCAAACTGGCTGCTCCAAACAGTGTGGCCCCTTAGCCACTAGGCCCATGATTGTAGTGTGAGACCCACCGATGACGTTAAGCCGAGAGGCAGGGCAGTGACTGGACGCTGGGTGGGATTGTGCACAGGCTGGCTCAGTAGCTTCCCACAGTGGCTGCTGAACCACTGACTGGTCCTCTCTGGACCTGAGATGCTTCATCTTTCTCTCTCAACTCAGTAGCAGATGTGGGTCTTCAGACCTTACCAGCTTTGGTGGGTGCTTAGTCTCATCTCTGCAGTGTGGGAGTGGGAGTGTGTGTGGGGCTCACCAGGTTTGGGGGCCACTGTTGAGATTTGTTGCATAATTGGAATCCACCATGGTGTTTGTAGCAGGGGCCAGCAGCAGGTGAGTAGGTGTGATAGGAGAAGGGGTCACTTTAAATAGTCCCCAGTCCTGCTTGTACACACCAGTGGTTTCCATGCTTCCAGACCTCATAAACCAGTGAAGTCTCCTCCCCACCCTTGCCCGAATTTGGGAAATCTATATAGGGTGCCTGGGTCCCGATGACATTATGCTTTGGTTTAAAATCGTCTGATTTTCTCTTCATGAAAATTCCATTCCTTTTCCGCTTCTCCCTGGAGTGTCTCTTCAGTGCACACTTGGATGGTTTAGATATCTCCTAGTGGGCCAGAGAGGATTTCCCCAGCTTGAATTTATATCTGCATGTGTCTAAAAGTGAAAAGACTTTAGCTAAATCATTTGCCACCTGCCAGCATCTCGGGAGACACCCTGAGTTAGGTCATTGTTATAGATACCAAGATGGGGGGTTGTAAAAGGTAAAAGAGGAGCTACAACAGGGAAGATCAGGATGAGCTCACTGCATAGCTGTCCTTCCATATTTGTAAAATATCCTGTTGAAAGGCGTGTCAGTGCCCGGGCAAACAGCCCCAGGTTTCTTGAGCAAGGAAGCATGAAGCTTCATTTCATGGCTCAGGCAGAGGATGAAATTCATCAATTTGTCTTCTTTGAGCCAGACTTGTCGCACACACTTAAAAAAAATGTTTTTCTCTTTTTGCCAACACTGTTTTTTCCCTTTTAAGCAGGGCTTCGAGCCAGCTCTCCTGGTTTTCCAGCCATTGGTTTACGGTCATGATATCCCTGTATCTGCTGCTGCTGCTCATAGTGAGTGTCCTCAGCTCCTCTGCTTTCCAACACTTTTGGAATCGTGTGAAAAGATAATCTTTTGGGGGCTGCCTCGACGATGTGCCTTATGGTAACTTGTTCTGTACCTCCTATGCCTCGTGTCCAGCCGGATTGAGCCTCGGGGCCGGCTGGGGGACCACAGGACAATTTTCATATGCCATAAATGTATCAGTTGCCTTCGATGATGTTCCCAGCCACACTCCAGTCAACGGGACTACTAGTCCCTCATTCTTAGGATTTGGGGGAGCCCTTCCATCTGCTCCTTCTTAAACAGTCCTAGGGAGTTGGCTCTTCAGCCAGGGCCAAAGGAAAAAGCCCTGCTGCATTTAAAAACAAAGTGTCCAAGCTGTCAGGGGTGTGTTTACAATCGCTCCTGGCAGAGGCTGGCCCTTTCTCTAATGCTTTCTGGAAGGTGGAAAATGTGGGAACCATAAATCACTAGGCGGTTGCCTTATTTTGACTTGAGACACCCAAGAGGAACAGTCATGTTTCTCATAAAAATCAGTGGGATAATTTTTGAATTCCATCAGCCTTTGTATGTGAATGCAAAACATTTTAACAGTTTCCTCAAATCAACAAACAGCCTTCTTCTACAGCTGTACCTTCCCCACCCCGACAAACCATGGATGAGAAAGAAAGGAGTCAGGGGCCTGATAAAAAATGCAGACATAATGAGCAACTCAAGTCATCTTTTTCTAAAAATTACCAACCGCTGATTACAGCTGAAATGGAACCAAATGTTTGTTTTCTGATTTTTTTTTTTTAATAGCTGTTTGACAAATTAGTCTTTGTGAGCTGAGTTAAAAGGGGGAATTTGTAAGCCTGGTGCACTGTTTGGCCAGTGTCCACGGCCTCCTTCCTGGCTGTTTCAGAGAAAGGGATTTGAGCTATAGGCTTGCCTCCTGTTCTCATTCTCACAGAGCTGCCTTGACTGTGGCCTGCCAGCCACGAGTACCATGCTTGAAGGCCTTCTGTGGCCTGGGGTTTAATGTGTGGGAAAAGCCTTCTGGGCACCCAGAGAGCCAAAGCCCTGCTTGCTGTATTCTCTGCTGGGTTTTAGCCCTAATAGAGCCCTGTATGATTTGGGAGTGAGATTTCTGTAAAGAAGGGGAAAAAATAATTTTTCTATAATTTGTAAAGTTGTGAAAGAGCCACGACCACAGTTTTTACATTGAGTATTGGAACATTTCAAAATAAATAAAGCTATTTTCTTAATGACTTAAGTCACCTTTGTGAGTACTTTCAGCCTCAACATGAGTCCGCCCTGTATGTCTTATTGTTGAAAACCTTATCTTCCATCCTTCCTTGTTTGAACTAGCTGTTTGCTGAGAGCATGTATCACCAGGATATCTAGGAGGTTGGATTTCTAGTCAACGACTGAATAAATGTGAGTACTGCATGCCAGGCACTAGGAATATGAGCAGGATCAAAGTCAGAAAGACCTTGCTTTCACAGAGCTGACAGCCTGGCAAGGTGGACAAACATTTCGAGAGTGAGGTTGGGAGTTCATGGTATTATACAGTTTAGGGAAATACTTGGCAAGAAGTTCTGACATGGTCTAGGTTTAGAGAATACTCAGGTGACACATGTAACATTGCAAGGCACCTAATTGTACTGATTATTCTTCACAGCAGGGCTTATCACTTTTTTTTTAAGATAGGGTTTCACCATGTTGATCAGGCTGGTCTTGAACTCCTGACCTCAGGTGATCCACCCACCTTGGCCTCCAAAATGCTTGGATTACAGGCGTGAGCCACCAGGCCCGGCCATATCCACTTCTTAAAATTATTTATTTATTTATTTATTTATTTTAATTTTTGAGACAGAGGCTTGCTCTGTTGCCCAGGCTGGAGTGCAATGGCACAATCTCGGCTCACTGCAACCTCTGCCTCCCGGGTTTAAGCGATTCTCCGGCCTCAGCCTCCCTGAGCTAGGATTACAGGCGCATGCCACCACACCTGGCTAATTTTTGTTTTTAGTAGTTTCACTGTGTTGGCCAGGCTGGTCACCAACTCCTGACCTCAAGTTGATTAGCCCACCTTGACCTTTTAAATTATTGGGATTACAGGTGTGAGCCACCGCACCTGGTCATTTTTGTATTTTTAATAGAGACAGGGTTTTGCCATGTTCAACAGGCTGGTCTCAAACTTCTGACCTCCAGTGATCCACCCTCCTTGGCCTTGCAAAGTGCTGAGATTACAGGCGTGAGCCACTGCACCTGGCCATTTTTGTATTTTTAGTAGAGACAGGGTTTTGCCATGTTCAACAGGCTGGTCTCGAACTTCTGACCTCCAGTGATCCATCCTCCTCGGCCTTGCAAAGTGCTGGGATTACAGGCGTGAGCCACCACGTCCAGCCAGTCCCAGAGAGGTTAATAGCTTGCTCGTGGTTTTATTGCTAGGCTGTGGCAGAGCTGGGAGTTGAACCTAGCAGACTGATTGCAGCGTAAGTCATATAACCAACCTCCTTCCCCCAGAGGAATTGGTTCTAGGCTAAGAGGTAAAGTATTTCAGGTAGTAGGAACAGCACATGCAAAGACCTGGAGTTCTTGTGGAAGCTAAAAGCAGGCAGGTTGTAGAGGAAGAGGCAGTGATGAGAAATTAGGCTGGAGAGGTAGGCAGGGACCAGATCTTGAAAGACTTTAGAAGCTGTGGGCAGAGGAAAGCCATTAGAAGGTTCTGAGCAAGGAAATGAGATGGTTTTCAGAAAAATCAGTCTAGCTGGTGGTTGGAGAATGGATCTAGAATTACTTTGAGGATTAAAAGGATTGATGTTTATGGTAGTGCCCATTGTGGAGTAAATCACTGATATGTGTCAGTTGCTGCTATTACTATTATTTGTTTTTAAGGACCCAACAGAGCAGAGGGCTTGCAAAGGAGACAGCAGTAGTGACCAGAGAAACAGAAGGAGACTGAGGGAGCAAAGTGACATGGAAGCCAAAGAGGAGGGCTAGCTGAGCAGGGTCGGACGCTGCCGAGAAACCAGGGTTATACCTGAGAAGTGTCTGTTCGGTTTACTGGATTGGAGATACTGGCAAACCCAGGAGGAACAGTTTCAGTGGAGTTCAGTGTAGGGAATGTGAACGGTCAGACTGCGTAGATGTGAAGTTTTTGCAGTTTCCAGGAATTCTCCGTTCCCCGAGACCTGGCCATATGTCTCAAATCAAGAACCCCAGCTTTGGCTTGACTCAGCTGTGTCACATTAGCTCACTGCTAGAAAGCAGGGCTGAGGAGTGGGCCTCTCATTCCAGCAGTATTTGTTTCAAACCTAGCCCTGTCTTTTCTTTTTTCTGAATTTTTCTGCTGTACCCCATACATGTCACCTTCAAACCACCCCCCCCACACACACACACAGAAAAAGAAATGTGGCCAGGCGCAGTGGGTTCACGGCTATAATCACAGCACTTTGAGAGGCCGAGGTGGGCAGATCCCCTGAGGTTGGGAGTTGGAGACCAGCCTGATCAATATGGAGAAACCCTGTCTTCTACAAAAAATACAAAATTAGCCAGGTGCGGTGGTGCATGCCTGTAATCTCAGCTTCTCGGGAGGCTGAGGCAGGAGAACCACTTGCACCTGGGAGAGGGAAGTTGTAGTGAGCCGAGATCACGCCGTTGCACTCCAGCCTGGGCAACAAGAGCGAAGCTTCGCCTCAAAAAGAAAAAAGAAAGGATACTGCAAAACTGATACGGCTGTGGGCACAGAATATACATAAAGAATGGTCTTGCCCTCCAGGAGCTCCAGTGTTAGTGGAGGGACGTGAGATAGCAGGTACGTTTTGATATGGGGGAAGGAAAACTCTGGAGTCTAGAGGGTTCGCGTGGGCTGGAGAGAAGACTGGAGCAGGGCCGCATTATGGCTTCCATGGACCCTGGCCAATTTGGCCTTTCTGGGCCCCCTTTTCTCCATAAAAATATTTAAAATTATATTTTATTAATGCATTGATAGAAAGATGAATATATTAATATGTACTAAACTATTTTCTTCCACTTACATTTTTCTTCTAACTTTGAAAGAAAACATTTTTGCAATGTGGGCCTTAGGCACTGTGCCTACTATGTCTAATGGATGAGTTAGCGCTGGACTAGGGATAGTGCAAGACCTCGGGGTACCTGGCAATGGAGGGGCAGGAAGGAAACAAGCCCTACGTGAGACGGAACATTCTGTTTAGCACCGACCCTCAGTCTCGGGCAGATCCCACAGGCTAAGCTGTGGGAGTTCAGTCGGGGCGGTGGGAAAGATTTTAGAGGAAAAGTTATAAAGTTATAGGAAATAGTTACAGACCTTGGAGGGCCGGGCGTTTGCATAGCCTCAGTAAAAGGTTTGGCTGAAGGCAGCCTAAGCCTCTTTGCCTTGCGTTAATAGCAGAAAAGCAAATAACAAGGGGATGTGGGACAGTTTATCTAAATAACATGTTTACATGTGGTCCTAAAACTAACCTTTGATCATTTGCGAGCAGGATGGCTCTCTGGGAGGGAGGGCGACCAGGTCAATGACCCTCTAGTGGTGTTGACTCAAATCTTTTGTCGTTTAATGTATGCTGACTAAATGCTAGTGAGGCCGCCCCCCGCCCCCCTGCGGCTGCTACAACTCTTTTGGGTAGCAGCCTGGCCCCCTGGTTTGCTCTTTCACTGAATATCCCTGTCTGAGTAGGTAGGTTACTGGTCTGTTGTGCAGCTGGGGTCTGTGGGACGGACCCGGCACAGCAGCTCTGGGAGAGGTGAAAGTGGTTTAGATGGAGCCACCTCACAGGGTCCCCCAGCTGCCTTAATCTCAGCTACTCTCTGTAGCTACTCTCAGCTACAATGTTTTGCCTTAGGTCTTGTGAAAAGCAACCCCGTCTGCCCTCTGTCACTAATGCCATGGATTTCTCACAGGTGAGGTCCTTGCCTCTGAAAATACCCAGCATCCCATAAGCTGTCAGTTTCTACCAGAAAGGAAAGGAGTTTTACTCTATGGGGATAAGTACATGTGTGTATGACAGAGGAGTAGAGTAGAGGAAGTGGTTCAGTGCCATTTCTGTTTAATTCATTTCATTAAACACTGATAGCCTACAAAACCAGTAGAGGAGTGGGGAGTTTGTGATTTAAACAGCCCGATTCAGATATTTTTCTTGAGAACATAGCCTCATCACATCTGAGCCCATTCCTGCTAAACCCAGGAGGTTTGTGTTGGCATGGAGTCAGCCAGCACTCTTCCCGTTGCCATGGTGATTCTTAGGCCCTGGAGCTGGATTTAGCTCACACAAAAATAGGACCCCGCCCCTCTCTAGGCCCCTCCACAGCCCCCCTCATCTCTCTCCCCACTCCCCTCCTCTCCACTGTGCCCCACCTCATGAGTTTTCCATCTCTTGGCCTTTGTTTGTCAGTCTCCTGCCTCTGGATGGGTTTCTGTTTGTTTCCAGACTGTCTGGGGCTGTGCACCATGGAGACAGTGTCCCGGGCTGCCTCTAGCCCTGATCTGGTTAGAATAAGCCCCTCTCTTTTGCATGCATCTCCAACCTGACATTTGGAGCATCCAAAACAAATCATGACATTCCCAAGTAAAGATAGAAAACACCGTCTCCACCCACGCTGGCTGGCGCCCTTGTCCACCTGGAAAGGGTTTTCGAAAATTTCCAGTGCTCTGCTGTGGCATCCGTGCACTGTAGCCCTGAAGGGGAAGCAGCATTGATTGAGTACTTAGTTTATATCAGCCACTGGGCTAGACTTCGCTTGTGTTAAAAATCTGGAAATTAGCTGGGTGCAGTGGCAGGCACCTATAACCCCCCCTACTTGGGAGGCTGAGGCAGGAGAATTGCTTGAACCCAGGCAGCAGAGGTTGCAGTGAGCCGAGATCGCACTACTAAATTCCAGCCTGGGCAACAGAGACTGTCTCAAAAAAAAAAAAAAAAAATCTGGTTACCTGCATTAAAATTCAGCTGCAAGCTCCTTACGGACAGCGACTAGGCAGTGTTTGTATACTCAGGTATCTAAGATATGGTCGGTGCCGGAGAAGAGTTTGTTGAGGAATAAAGGAGTGCAGGGATACAAGTTACTTCCCTATCACAGTGGAGGGTAATGGTGGAATGTCAGCAAAAAGAATGAAATTAGACTTGAGAAAAAAAATGCATTGACAAGGCATTGTGAATGAGTCGGAGTTTCAGAGAAGGTTGTGGACATCTGTTGCTTGAATTCAGGGAGTCCCACTTGCTTTGTCACCAAAAGTACCTTTTGAGATTAGTGGGATGGGGAGGACAGTGCCTTGCATTGTGTTTTTTGTTGAGTTTCACTCTTGTCGCCCAGGCTGAAGTGTAGTGGCACAGTCTCGGCTGACTGCTACCTCCGCCTCCCTGGTTTAAGCGATTCTCCTGCCTCAGCCTCCCAAGTAGCTGGGATTACAGACATGCACCACCAAATCCAGCTAATTTTTTTGTATTAGTAGTAGAGACTGGGTTTCACCATGTTGGACAGGCTCGTCTTGAACTCCTGACCTCAGGTGATCCACCTACCTCAGCCTCCCAAAGTGCTGGGATTATAGGCGTGGCCACCTATAATTGCCTTGCATTTTATTTAAAGTGCAGACGATACTGAGAGAGGCTAAACTATTGACTTGAAGCTTATTCATAACCTGTGAAATGACTGATAGCAATCCCTCCTTAAGAACAGGTTTTAGTAATGAGTTAGGGGAGGGTGGTGAAAGATCACTAGGGACTGAAGGGCAAGGGGAGCTTTTACCACGTCAAGGGAAGGGGCCACTGTAATCAACCTTTGCCCTAACCTCATTTGACCAAAGGAGGACCCCAGTGAAAATAGCATGTCGTGCTGCCAGGCTTTCCAGCCATCGCTGGTGACTTTAGTTAGTCAGACTGCCCACTGGGGGATCAGGAAGGCCGTTCTCAATTCACTGGAAGCATGGATTGCAGGCCACTTTAAAGATGCAGTTTTATTCTTGAGCAAATACAGGTATCCCAAATGAACCCATAACATATTGCCAGAGGTCTGTAGGGATTTAAAACTAGCACACCAATTAGATTTTCAAAGGGCTGGAAAAGTATTTGTCCTCTTCGTTCTTTGGCCATGGATAAGGCCATCTGTTCTTCTTGTCACCAAGGGTTCATTGACTCTCCTGGTACCATACTTCAGCTTCCTCTCTGGGAAGTGATTGCTTCAGACATGGGCATGTGACCCAACCAGTATTTCATCAGAAGGAGCCAGGAGTTTTGAGATAATACTATCTCATTTTGATACAGTAGTATCTCGTATCTTTTGATGAGATAATAGTAGCTCATGAAAATGTACCACAAGTTTTGCTGGGGCTCCTGGGAGAGAGACTTGCATTTCCAGCGGTCCTGAATGTGAGAGGCTGGGCTTTCTGCTGCCGTCCTGCTGCCTTGCAAAGTCCGAGACTGATAGCAACACAGTGGGAAGCAGAGCTGCTGTCCTATTGATGTTGTCTGAGTACTGAATCCAGTCGTGCTTAAAGCCAGACTTCTCACTTACGCGACCGGTACATTCCTTTTTATTTAGCAGAGTTTACGTTGGGTCTTGCAGGGAATAAGCGTGGGTAGGTCTTAACTGATACCCTTTGCCATGGCGGGGCATCATTATTTTTAATGTAAATCCTTTGTTAACTATAGAAAGGTGTGAATTCCAAACTAGTGCGTCTGAATTGAGGTTCGACTCTCCTGACCCCTGGACTGTCCCCCCAAAAGGCACTCAAACCTGTGCAAAATAAGAGTTGGGAGGCAGGGTGCAGTGGCTCACACCTGTAATCACAGCACTTTGGGTGGCCGGAGCCTGCGGATCCCCTGAGGTCAGGAGTTCAAGACCAGTCTGGCCAACATGGCAAAACCCCATCTCTACTAAAAATGCAAAAGTTAGCCAGGCATGGTAATCCCAGCTAGTCGGGAGGCTGAGGCATGAAAATCGCTTGAATCTAGGAGGCGGAGGTTGTGGTGAGCCAAGATCACCCACTGCACTCCAGCCTGGGTGGCAGAGTGAGACCCCGTCTCTAAATAAATACACAAAAGCCACTGTGTTTTGAGACCTTCTGCAGCCTCAGTGTCAAGGTGCCACCTTTGGTCAGCTTGGACTGGCTTCTGGCTTCGGAAAACCCAGGGCACATCAAGGCCTGAAAGTAGCAATGGGTAGGTCTCACAGGGCTGTGACTGTGAACTACACTGGAGGGGCCTGGCCCTCGGAAACCAGACATGGAGTGTGCAGCAGTAGAAGGGAGGAGGGGAAACAATAGGGTGCCTCCTGCATGATGTGCATGTGAAAAGAATTATCTCATTTGGCTGGGTGTGGTGGCTCACGTTTGTAATCCCAGCGCTTTGAGAGGCTGAGGCGGGTGAATCACCTGAGGTTGGGAGTTGGAGACCAGCCTGACCAACATGGAGAAACTCCGTCTTCACTAAAGATACAAAATTGGCAGGGCGTGGTGGTGCATGCCTGTAATCCCAGCTACTTGGGAGGCTGAGGCAGGAGAATTGCTTGAACTCAGGAGGTGAAGGTTGTGGTGAACCAAGCCTGCGCCATTGCACTCAGGCCTCAGCAACAAGAGCGAAAACTGTCTCAAAAAAAAAAAAAAAAAAGAGAATTGCCTCATTTAATCCTCACAATATCCGTGTAAGGCAGATACTATTCTGTTTATTTTACAGAAGAAACAGGTTTGGAGGTGACTTATGCAAGGTGAAAAGGCCAGAAAGAGGCAGAACCAGGGCTGACTAGAGCTGGAATAAAAGGCAGGCATGGCTGGGCGTGGCGGCTCACGCCTATAATCACAGCTCTTTGGGAGACTGAGGTGGGCAGATCACTTGAGGTCAGGAGTTCGAGACCAGCTTGGCCAACATGGCGAAACCCGGTCTCTACTAAAAGTAAAATAATCAGCTGGACGTGGCGGTGCGAGTCTGTAATCTCAGCTACTCGGGAGGCTGAGGCAGGAAAATCGCTTGAACCTGAGAGGCGGAGGTTGCAGGGAGCTGAGATCATACCGCTGCAGAAAGAGACTCGGTCTCAAAAAAAAAAGGAAAGGCAGGCAGGTGCACGCAAGGCTGCAGCTAGAGGGGCTGTCTGAGCAGAGGACCTAGGCTGGTGGCATAGGAAGACGAGAGTGCCAACACCAGGCCCAGTGGATAGAAAACGAGCTCCCTTTCCAGGCTGGGGTTGTGAGCTCTGCTGTGTTTTATAAGCAGGAGGCACCTGCAGTGTCAGAAGTGGATGCCATGGGAAGTCCCCCGACACCCACTCACTCAGAGCTCTGAGCTCATCTCCCATAACCTTCCCAGCCCCATCACTGCAGACCCAGGAGGTGAGCCCAGAGGCACACATGACACTGAATGTGGGGCAGGAGGGGGATGGCTCCTCCCTTTCACCCCCACTGCCTGCTCAAGCCATCAGCCTGCTCTGATTAAGTTGAAATTTTTTGAGACCTTGCATCCAGGGGCTGTTGGCAGCCAAATCCCCCGATTGCCTGAGATGTTCCCCGCATCAGAGAATAAACAGTCTCCCTTGTCTGGCCAGCTGGGCCGAGCAGCATTCCTGTCTCTCAGCCTGCCTGGCTGGGTGGGGCTTCAGCCCTTCATCCACCTCCAGCAGAGGCCTGGAGGACCTGGTGAGTGGATGTGAGGGAAAAGGAAGGTAGCTGGCCTGTCTCCAGGTTGAATGGGACATTTCTCCTGAGTCCCCATTTTGCCCCAGCACCAGACACCTCAGCCTCAAGCCACTCCAGGCCCAAGTCCTGTGTTTATGACTGTCACTTAAGAGGAGGCCCCCACTAGGCCACTGTCCCTGGGATGGGAGCCCCTTCACCCTTGCCCAGGGGCTGCCTGGGGAATTAGATGCCTACACCATTCCAGCTAGATCTGAAGTCATCACACTCAAATGGCTCCTTTTGAAACATTATCAGTCTGTGTCTTCAGAAAATAAACACCAAAAATGTAGCAGGAGCGGCTGTGGGAAACAGATCTCTCGGACACCGAATATGGAAGGAAGGAGTTTAATTTGGCCGGGAGCAAGGTGGCAAGCTCCCCTAACAGCCAAGCTCCCCTAACAAAGGAAGGTTCCTTCTTTATATAGGCTTATACTTTAGATGTTACACGTGGAAGAATCTTAGGTTTATAGCTTAACATATGAAAAGGGTCTCAGTTTACCATCTTAGGAATTACATGTGAAAAGGGTTTCAGTTTACAGTCTTAGGAATTACATATGAAAAGGGCTTCGGTTTACAGTCTTAGGAATGAAAAGGGGAAGTTTACAGTCTTAGGAATTACATATGAAAAGGGCTACTGTTTACAGTCTTAGGAATGAAAAAAAAAAGGGAAGTTGACCTGAGACGCCTGGGTCTCCCTCTTCACTTTTACAAAAGTGGACACAGAGTCCACACAGAGTTGAGATGGAAGCAGGACTAGAACCCTGGCCTTTAATTCCTACAGCCTTGAGATGCTGCGGTTAGGATGGTGTTAGGAGCTCTGAGGAAGAGGAGCTACCTGTGTTTTTGCAGAGAAGCAGGCCTGTTTTGAAGATCAGGCTGGTGGCCGAGCCGTTTCCTGAGGAAGCAAGGCTTCTGGAAAAGCGCTGTTCACTAGGTGTTCCTAAATCATCTACTTGGGAGTAGAGCTGGGGCAGTGGAACCTGAGTGGGCTCTGCCACTGTCCAGAGTCCACTGTCCAGCATCCAGCCTGGCCTTAGCCAGGCTTTGGGAGGCAACCAGGGATCAAGGGCAGAGTCCTTGGGAAGGCGGAGCTCCCCCCAACATACAAGCTCTGCTTCCCTGCCCTAGGACTCTGGCCTGGGTCTGTGGGGGAGGAGGAAGAGCTGGCTTTTTCAGTCAGTCTGCAAAAGGAATTCCTCTAGGAGCCCCCTCTGGCCGCAGACAGGAGGGGGAAGGAGGCAGACAGTGTGGGAACCAGGGGCAGCCCAGGGGTCTCTGTGGACAAGTGTCTCAGTCCCTGTCTGTTTCAGTGCTACAGCTTTGCCTTTGTCTAGCTGAGAAGATCAGTGTGGGTTTGTGTGACTTCTGGGTTTGTGTGTGTAGGTGGCTGCGTTTCCGGTTGGAGCTGGTTCCTTGGTAGAAAGTATGTACTTGGGTGTTTCCCTGAGTGTAAGTATTCACATCTCTGGAAGCCCATGTATGTGAGTGTCTTTGAGGGAAAGCGTGAGCCTCTATTTCTTTTTTTCTTTTTTTGAGATGGAGTCTCACTCTTTCGCCGAGGCTGGAGTGCAGTGGCGCGACCTCGGCTCACTGCAACCTCCACCTCCCAGGTTCAAGTGATTCACCTGCCTCCGCCTCCCGAGTAGCTGGGACTACAGACGTGCGCCACCATGCCCGGCTAATTTTTTGTTTTTAGTAGAGACAGAGTTTCACCATGTTAGCCAGGATGGTGTCGATCTCCTGACCTCGTGATCCACTCACCTCGGCCTCCCAAAGTGCTGGGATTACAGGTGTGAGCCACTGCGCCTCACCTTCTATTTCTTGCGTAGTTGAATTGGTCTACCACCTGCCTACATGTGTTGGTGAGAGCACTCATATGAGGTTATTTTGGTATAAATAATATGTCGGTGAGCCTCTGAAAGCATATATGCCTATTCATGCAGAAGCATTCATACACTCATTCTTGATTTACGATTTGCTGATTTACTCAACAAACATTTTGGAAGTGCTTGTTCTGTGACTGTCCCCACACTGGGACTGGGAATTTGAAGAGGTATCTGTGGCCAGAGTAGATCCAGAGTGTGGACATCCAAAGGGCGGGCCCAGGACAAGGTCCTCATGGAAAGGAACTGTGGCAAGTGGAGAGATAAGAGCAACACTTAGCAGTGGTCTTGGTGCCTGTGTGTGTTGTCGCCTGGATATACATTTCTCTGTGTGTCTGCCTGTGTTAATGTTCATGTGTGTGTTTCCTTGAAGGTAGAACTCACAGCTTTCCTGCCATACATTCCCTTGCCTGGGTAGACAGGCTTGGTGGTGAGAGGGCACTGACTTAAGAATCCAAGATACTGGTCCTGTGCCCAGCTTAGACTCACTTTGCGATCTGGCCTCACTTTCCTCATCTGTAGAAAGGAAGGATTAGATTACCTCATCCTTAACTGTATAGGCCTTGTTTGGTTTACAGAAGAAGTGTGATTGATTCCTGAGTTAATTAATTACTTTTTAGAGGTCAAATCGGGAGATGCCTAATTGTGGAAGCTCTGGGTTCAGACAGAACTCAGTTTCAATCCCAGCTCTGCCATATGGGTTTTGTGTCCTTTGGAGTTACTTAACGTCATCAGGATTGTTGTGAGGATTAAATAAAATAAATGTGTGTTACCAGCAAGTGGGGCGAATGAATGAATGAATGTGTGTAAAGTATTGAGCATGGGCCAGGCGTGGTGGTTCATGCCTATAATACCAGCATTTCGGGAGGCCAAGTCAGGAGGGTCACCTTAGGTCAGGAGTTTAAGACCAGCCTGGGCAACATAGCCAGACCCCTGTGTATACAACAGAATTTTTAAAAATTAGCCCAGCATGGTGGCCTGTGCTGATAGTCCTGGCACTCAAGAGGCTAAGGCTGGAGCATTGCTTGAGCCCAGGAGGTCGAGGCTGCAGTGAGCTAGGATCACACCACTGCACTCCAGCCTGGGCAACAGAGCAAGACCCTGTCTTGGGGAAAAAAAATTGTTGAGCATGATGCCAGGCACATAGTAGATGTTCAATAAATATTAGCTTCTTTTCTTATCTACAGGTTTTCTAGCTTTCATCTCTTACAAATGTTGGGTTCAGTAGACACGTTGACAAACTGAATTCATGTAAACTACATGTTTAGGGAATTCTGACTCTATGGTGGTTGGGGGTGGGGGACGGTGCGGGGAAAATCTGGCTTCGGTGCCTTCTAAGAAGTTGCCAACTGAGATCTGTGTGAACTGCTCCTTCCACGCCATCCTCTGATGTGGGTCCTTGATGTCTTCT
The DNA here is from genome assembly GCA_004027835.1 of Alouatta palliata. Taxonomy (NCBI): domain Eukaryota; kingdom Metazoa; phylum Chordata; class Mammalia; order Primates; family Atelidae; genus Alouatta; species Alouatta palliata. Next base: position 7,020 of record PVKV010027740.1, on the reverse strand, counting down.
CAGTCTTATGTACACATAAGTCCTATGAGACGCAGGTTCGACACCCTCTTCCGACCTGGTTCTGCACCTGAGCGCCTACCCAGTGAGGCAGGATGCTGAGCTAAATAGGATCAGGCCACAGGGCAGAGCTGGGTCAGGTAAGTCTTCAAGCTCCCTGACATGTCTGTGCCTGCCTGACCAGCCCCAGTATGGGCACATCCAGACAGGTGGAGGGCTTCTGCCTCCCATGATTAATATTCCTGGGAGGGCGGTGCTCTGCTTCTGGCTCAGGTGGCTGAGAATCCTAGAGCACCTGAGAGACCAAGGAAGCCTCCATGACCCCTGTGCCCTCAGGCCTCTGGAATGGCTGAGTTCCAGCAGGCACAAGGAGAGTTGGGGGCGGTCCGGAGATAGTGCCTTTCAGCTAGGGTTGCTGGGGGTGACCATCTCGGGAATCCCCTAGAGCCTGTTAAAACTGGTGGCTCTTGTCCTCTCCCAAAATATCCCTGACTTGGAGGGACTTAGGGAGGGGTTTAGGGTGCAGCCAGTGTTGCTGAGTTGGGAAATTCTCTGGAAGTGAGCTCAGGGTGGCCAGGGCCCTGAGGGAGGCAGGGAGAGGGTCTGCCTGGAGGTCATGCTGGCCACCCCAATGCCCATCCCCAACGTGGGAATTGGTTTGATGGTCTCTCAGTTTTAGGAATGACCCTGAAGGTGGGAGTAACTTAACTGCAATAGGCCCTCTGGGGGTCATTGTGACAGCCGCCCACCATATCTGGCTGCTCTGTTTGGGGCCAGAACTAGGAATTTTCCTTTTGAAAAAAATTGAAAGCAAGGGAGCAAGCAGTGGGTTTTGGCCAAAGTAATGTGTTTAAGGAAATTTCTGCTTCATTCTAGCCAGGGCAGGGAATGTCTGGTCAAATAGCTGCTGACGGCCAGGGTCCCTGTAAGTAAACAGGCCGCCTCTGATGGCCGCCCTGAGCTCATTTCCCTCAGCAGTGTGCGAGGGGATGATGTCACCATGAGTAGGCCTCCTGGTCGTGGAGTTTGTCAGGGAGCAGGATGGAAGCTCGGTGATTGCTGGCAGCCTGGGTGCTGCGGCCCACTTATTGCAAACAGCTGCTTCCATACATGCAGCTGTGACACCCTCCTACACATACTCCATGGGACTCTAGCCACATCCATGACCCCACAGCAGGGGTGTTCTGGGGGAGACCTGGGATTAACTGTCCCATATCCCGCTTCCATGCAAAGCCTCTCCCTCAGCCAGAGAGCTGGGCTTCCCCTGGTCTATGATGGGTCCGTAGCATGGGTTCAGTTGTCAGGAGTGGCCCCTGGAGGTGCAGGCTCATGTTCTGCCCTTGCAGAGAGCAGTTAGTGGCAACGTGCCCCACAGCCTGTCTCCTAGGGCCAAGCAGCCAGGTCCAGAGGGAGACTTTCCATCAGCAGAGAGGCCAGGTCAGGGGAGTTTAGGAGGTAGGGTAGGGAGGAAGTCACAAAGCCCTCTCTGTGCCTCCTCCACAGGCTCTTCCTGAGCCCTGCAGCCACGAGGCGAGCTTCATGGGGTTTGAAAACCATGAAGCAGAATTACTGAGGAGCAGCTGCCAGTTTGGGACAGGCTCTATAGCCTCCTCACTCCCCCAGGCCATCCCCATGTCACCTCCTGGCCAGGGAATGGAGAGCAGCAAGACTCTTAAGCAGAGAAGTGGTCAGGAAGCTACTTGTGGGTAGGCCTGGGCCTTTTTCTTCTTATATCCCCCCAGCATCCTGGCCTGGCTTCACGGTTGGCTCATCAGTCACACAAACCAACTGACCAAGTGGTCAAGAAGCTGCTTGTGGGTAGGCCTGGGCCTTTTCCTTCTTATGTACCCCCAGCATCCTTGCCTGGCTTCACAGTTGGCTCATCCGTCACATAGACCAACCCCACAGAGTAACTGGCTCTCACTCAATGGCTGCCTGACCTACTCCAGGCTGACCAAATCCTCAGACTGACCGGCAGGCTTACAGGAGACTCACTGCTTCCGTGATATACAGCCTGATTGACCAACAGGCCATCTGTTAGTCTACTTATCTGTTCTTACTATTTCTACTCACGGTTATACTGGGGGTCCTGGCCAATGCAATACAGATATCTGTTCTTACTATTTCTACTCACGGTTATACTTGGGGTCCTAGCCAGTGCAATATAGGAAGAAAAATATAAAGCGTATAGTTTGGAAAGAAAAAAGTAAAGCTGTATTTATTTATAAATGGCATGTATATAGAAAATCTTAAGTAATCTTTTTTTTTTTTTAAGACAGGGTTTCACCATGTTGGTCAGGCTGTTTGTGAACTCCCGACCTCAGGTGATCCGCCCGCCTTGGCCTCCAAAGTGCTTGGATTACAGGCGTGAACCACCACGCCTGGCCTGAAAATCTTAAGTAATCTAGGAAACCTAAAATGAGTAAGTGAGGGGCCAGATGTAGTGGCTCACCACTGTAATCCCAGCACTTTGGGAGGCCGAGGTGGGCAGATCACCTGAGCTTAGGAGTTCGAGACCAGTCTGGCTAACATGGCAAAATCCCATCTTTACTAAAAATACAAAAAATTAGCTGGGCGTGGTGGTGGTTGTCTGTAATCCCAGCTACTTGGGAAACTGAGGCACAAGAATCACTTGAACCCAGGAGGCAGAGGTTGCAGTGAGCCAAATTCGTGCCATTGCACTCCAGCCTGGCTGACAGAGCAAGACTCTGTCTCAAAAAAATAAAAATAAAAAAATAAAATGAATAAGTGAGGTTACCAAAGTTGCAGGATACAAGATTAATATATGAAAAGTAATTGTATTTCTCTATATGCGCAACAAATTGGAAATTGACATTATAAAAACAATTGATAATAGCATCAGAAGTCCAAAATATTTAAGGGTAAAACTGACAAAAGTTGTACAAGACTTACACTAAAAACTGGAAAGCATTACTAAGAGCAGTCAAAGAAGATTTAAATGAGTGGTGAGAAATGCTGTGTTTATGGATCAGAAGACCTGATATTTTCAAGATTACGGTTTTCCAAAATTGGCATATATATTCAAAATAATTCCTATCAAAATTGCAGCAATCTTTTTTTGTAGTAAACAAGCTGATTCTAAATGTATGTGGAGATGCAAAGCACCTTGAATAGCCAAAACAATTTTTTAAAGAATTAATAAAATGAGAGTACTGACCCCTCGATTTCAAGACTACAGATAAAGCTACGGTAATCAAGATGCTGTGGTGCTGATGTAAAGATAAACATACAGATCACTGAAAAAGAAAAGACCATCCAGAAATAGAGCTATACACACCTTGTCAATTGATTTTTTTTTTAAAGCCAGCCAAACTTAGCAGTGAGGCGTTGTATACCAACTTTAGTGACATTAATGTTAGTAAGTTCTGATAACCCACTACCATTGGACCAGCCATTGTCAATTGATTTTTTAGTGAAGGTGACAAGGTACCTTTGGGGAACAGATAGTCTTTTCAACAAATGGTGCTAGAACAAGTGGATATCTTGTGGCAAAAAAAAGTGAACCTCTATCCTTACTTCATACCGTATACAAAAACTAATCCAAATGGATCGTAAATCTAAATATAAGAGCAAAAACTATGCAATTTCTAGAAGAAGACATAGGAGAAAATCTTTATAATCTTGGGTTAGGCAAAATAATAACCACTGAAAAGGTTTATAAACTTCATTAAAATTTAAAACTTTTGCTTTCTAATGATACCACTAGAAAAACAAAAAGACAGCTATCAGTGGGAAAAATGTTTGTAAAACGTAGATCCGGGCCTGGCGCGGTGGCTCACGCCTGTAATTCTAGCACTTTGGGAGGCCGATGTGGGTGGATCACCTGAGGTCAGGAGTTCAAGACCAGTCTGGCCATTATGGTGAAACCCCATCTTTAAAAAAAAAAACATAGATCCAACAAAGAATTTGTATCTAGAATACATTTTTTAAAAAACTTCCTTACATACTTAGAATATATGAAGAATAAATGATTTGTATCTAGAATACATAAAAATATGTACATTCAATACAAAAAACAAATGTAAAAAAATGAACAAACATCTTGAACAGACACTTTGCTGAGGAAGATACACAACTGCAAATAAGCACGCAAAGGGTCTTCCTTGGTTGTGGGAAATGTCAGCTAAGACGCAACAGGTATCACTGCACACCCACTAAACAAGCTAAGATGAAAAGGCTGAGCATATGAAGTGTTGGCGAGAATGTGAAACAACAGCTCCACACTAGTGGTGGGAACATAAAATAGTATAAGCACTTTAGAAAACTGGCCAGGCCCTGGGGCTCACGCCTGTAATCCCAGCACTTTGGAAGGCCGAGGCGGGAAGATCACCTGAGGTCAGGAGTTTGAGACCAGCCTGGCCAACATGGTAAAACCCTGTCTCTGCTAAAAACACAAAAATGAGCTGGGCGTAGTGGCGCACGCCTGTAATCCCAGCTACTCGGGAGGCTGAGGCAGAAGAATTGCTTGAACCCAGGAGGTGGAGGTTTCAGTGAGCCGAGATCGCACCATTGCACTCTAGCCTGGGTGAGAGAGTGAGACTCAGCCTCAAAAAACATATATATATACGTATATATATATATATATATATATATATATATATATACGTATATATATATGTATATTATTAGAACCTTAATAATAGTTAAGGAATGTTGCCTTTGTGCCCTGTGCTAAGCTCTTCCTGCACATTATTGTACGTAATCTTCACAGCATTTCTCCTTGGTATTTGTTATTACCAATGGAGGTTGCAGTGAGCTGAGATCATGTCACTGTACACCAGCCTGGGTGACAGAGTGAGACTCCATCTCAAAAAAAAAAAAAACAACCAAAAAACAGTTTGGACAGGCATGATGGCTCTCGCCTGTAATCCCAACACTTTGGGAGGCTGAGGGGGGATTGATCACTTGAGGTCAGGAGTTCGAGACCAGCCTGGCCAACATGGCGAAACCCCATCTCTACTTAAAAAAATACAAAAAATTATCCAGGCGTGGTGGTGTGCACCTGCAGTCCCAGCTACTCGGGAGGCTGAGGCACGAGAATTGCTTGAACAGAAGTTGCAGTGAGCCGAGAATGCACCACTGCACTCCAACCTGGGCGACAGAGTGAGACTCTGTCTCAAAAAAAAAAAAATAAATAAAAATAGAAGGCCAGGCATGGTGGCTCACGCCTGTAATCCAAGCACTTTGGAGGCCAAGGTGGGTAGATCACCTGAGGTTGGGAGTTCAAGACCAGCCTGACCAATATGGTGAAACCTATCTTTAAAAAAAAAAAAAAAAAAAAAAGTAAAAAAATAGAAAATAAATAAAAAATGAAAATAGAAACAGTTTGACAGTTTTTCAAAAAGTTAAACATATATCTACTATGTGATCAGTCACTCCTTTCCCAGGTATTTACCCAGAAAAATGATAGTAGAAGCTCATACAAAGACCTATGAATGAGTGATTACAGCAGCCTTGCATATAATAGCTAAAAATCGGACAACCCAAATGTCCATGATCAAGTGAATGGGTAAAAAATTGTGGTATATTCATACAATGGAATACTTACTACTCATCAGTTAAAATACTGATACAATAACATGGATGAATCTCAAAACCATTAAGCCGTATAAAAAAGAGTACACAGGCCAGGTGCAGTGGCTCACACCTGTACTGTCAGCCTCTTTTGGAGGCTGAGGTGGGCGATTGCTTGAGTTCAGGAGTTTGAGACCAGCCTGGGCAACATGGTGAAACCCCATCCCACAAAAAATACAAAAAAATTAGCCAGGCGTGTGGTGGGGCATGCCTGTAGTCCCAGCTACTAGAGAGGCTGAGGCAGGAGAATTGCTTGAACCCTCGAGGTGGACGTTGCAGTGAGCCGAGATCATGCCACTGCATTCCAGCCTGGCGCCTGGCAACAGAGCAAGACTCTGTCTCAAAACAACAAACTAACAAAACCAGTACATACCATTTTCTATGACATAAAATTCAGAAGATGCAAACTAGTCTGTAATGAGAGAAAGCAAGTCAGGGGATGAGAGGTGGAGAAGCGAAGTTGTACTTCAAAGGAGCATAAGAAAACTTTTAGAGGTAACAGATATAGTTCCTTTTTACTTTTCTTTACTTTTTTTTTTTTTTTTTTTTGAGACAGTCTCATTCTGTCGCCGGGCTGGAATGCAGTGGTGTGATCTTGGCTCACTGCAACCTCTGCCTCCCGGATTCAAGTGATTCTCCTGCCTCACTCTCCTGTGTAGCTGGGACTACAGGCACGTGCCACCACGCCCAGCTAATTTTTGTATTTTTAGTAGAGACGAGGTTTCACCATATTGGCAAGGATGGTCTTAATCTCTTGACCTCATGATCCATCTGCCTCAGCCTCCCAAAGTGCTGGGATTACAGGTGTGAGCCACCGTGCCCGGCCTTCATTTTTTATTTGAGTCAGGATCTCACTCTGTCACCCAGGCTCGTGTACAGTAGTACAGTCACCGTTCACTGCAGCCTGAAATTCCCAGGCTCAGGGAATCCTCCTGCCTCAGCCTCCCAAGTAGCTGGGACTACAGGCACATGCCACCATACCTGGCTAATTGGTTTTTATTTTTCTGTAGAAATAGGGTCTCACTATGTTGTCTAGGCTGGTCTCAAACTCACGGCCTCAAGCAATTCTCCTGCCTCTGCCTCCTGAGTTGCTGGAATTACAGGTGTGAGCCACTGCACTGAACATAGCTGTGGTTGTTATCTTTGTTATACTAATGATTTCATGGGTATATGTCAAAACATAGCAAATGGTACACTTTTTTTTTTTCTTTTTTTTTTTTTTTTCCGAGACGGAGTTTCGCTCTTGTTACCCAGGCTGGAGTGCAATGGCGCGATCTTGGCTCACCGCAACCTCCGCCTCCCAGGTTCAAGCAATTCTCCTGCCTCAGCCTCCTGAGTAGCTGGGACTACAGGCATGCGCCACCAAGCCCAGCTAATTTTTGTATTTTTAGTAGAGACGGGGTTTCACCATGTTGACCAGGATGGTCT
>PVKV010027739.1:0-26017 GCA_004027835.1 Alouatta palliata | reverse complement strand
GGGGGGTGGGGAGTTGGGGAGGGATAGCATGGGGAGAAATAACAGATACAGATGATGGGGAGGAAGGCAGCAAATCACACTGCCATGTGTGTACCTATGTAACAATCTTGCATGTTCTTCACATGTACCCCCAAATCTAAAATGCAATAAAAAGTATATATTAAAAAAAAAAAAAAGAAAAAAGAAAAATAAAAAACTCTTTTCCAGAGGAAAAAAAAGAAAAAAATTTAAAAACTAAAAAAAAAAAAAAAACTTAAAAGATTTTTTTCAGGGAAGCAGCTGGCCTCCATTGCCAAATGAGAATTAACAGCCAAGTTGGGTGTTGTTGCACCTGTAGTCCCAGCTACTCTGGAGGCTAAAAGGGGAGGATTGATTGAGCCAGGGAGGATCGACTGAGTCCAGGAGTTCCAAGCTGTGGTGAACCATGATCGTGCCACTGCATTCCAGCCCAGGCAACAGAGCTAGACCCTATCTCAAACAAAACAAAGCAAAACAAAAAGAGGCCGGGTACGGTGGCTCCTGCTTGTAATCCAGCACTTTGGGAGGCTGACGTGGGCAGATCACTTGAGGTCAGGAGTTGGAGACCAGCCTGGCCAACATGGTAAAACCCTGTCTCTACTAAAAATACAAAAAGCCAGGTACGGTGGCGCATGCCTGTAATCCCAGCTATTTGGAAGGCTGAGGTAGGAGAATCGCTTGAACTTGGGAGGCAAAAGTTTGCAGTGAGCCGAGCTGGTGCCACAGTACTCCAGCCTGGGCAACAGGCAAGACTCCGTCTCCAAAGACAAAAAAAAGAGAGAGAGAGAATGAATAGCCAACAGGCTGGTCAAAAATGGAAACAATTAATAATAATCTATAGAGTAGCTGTAATACCAAGGACATGCAGATGTTAAGTGAAACAATTTTTATGTTAGGGTAACGTTTAAGGTTAATTCTACCCTAAACAAAAGACTTATAGAAATAAAAATTCAACAAAAATTTTAAACTGAACTACAAGGCTTCTGGCACACATAAGACCTAACTCAGAAATGATGGGTTTTTTACACAGCATAGCAATGCCCTTTTTCTAGCTTGTCTCTGTATTATCAAAGTGAATAAATGAAGAAAGAAACAAAAAAAACCTGATGATTCTAAGTCAGCAGTTGCAAAGGTAAGAGAAGAATCATTGTTTCCTTCACTTTAAGGCCCCCAGAGAGTTCTTCCTCAGGAAGCACAGTGGAAAAATCAATGCCAGATGGCTCTCAAGGAGATGCTGCTAATGGTTCTGCTATTGTTAAATCCCCTGTGGAGAAAATTCCCTCACAATTAATCAATCCAGCAATGCAGCTCTACAGACTTTCCATCTCAGGAACCACTGACCTCCATTGCAGGAAACCAGCCGGCTCAGTGTCACCCCACTGACACCAGCAAAGACTATACCTTATGGTACCAATAATTTATAACTTGGTTCAGACAAAGCAGCAGACATATCCCCACATTTCCACCTTTTATTTGTTGTTAAAATGGCATTTTAACCAATTGAGGAAAATTCATAAATAATACCAGCTAAGCTGGTATATCCAAGGTGCTTATTATGTATCAGTATGGTGCTGAGCATATTACATCTATTAACTCATTGCATCCTTAACTTTTGGACAGGTATTACTATCCTCATCTGAAGTTAAATAAGTGGCACAAGGCTATGCAAAGTTTTGGTTTTTTATCTGCTTGATTATGTTTCCTTTTCTTTCTTTCTTTTTTTTTTTTTGAGATGGAGTCTTGCTGTGTTATCCAGGCTGGAGAGCAGTGGCTTGATCTTGGCTTACTGCAACCTCTGCCTCCCAGGTTCAAGTGATTCTCCTGTTTCAGCCTCCCCAGTTGCTGGGATTACAGGTGTCCCTCCACCATACCTGGCTAATTTTTGTATTTTTTTTAATTCATATATATATTTTTGAGATGGAGTTTCTTGTTGCCTAGGCTGGATTGCAATGACACGATCTCAGCTCACTGCAACCTCTGCCTCCTGGGTTCAAGCTAGTCTCCTGCCTCAGCCTCTGAAGTAGCTGGGATTACAGGCATGCAACACCACATGGGGCTAATTTTGTATTTTTAGTAGAGACAGGGTTTTACCACATTGGTCAAGCTGATCTTGAACTCCTGACCTCAGGTAATTCATCCCCCTTGGCCTCCCAGAGTGCTGAGATTACTGCCATGGGCCACCGCACCTGGCCAATTTCTATATTTTTAGTAGAGATGGGGTTTCACCATGTTGGCCAGGCTGGTCTCAAACTCCTGACCTCAGCCTCCCAAAGCGCTGGGATTATAGGCGTGAGCCACCACACCCAGCATGCCTATGTTTTCTGTTTCTAAAGTACAAAATTTAACAGAATAACTTCATAAATAACATAACTTTGATAAATGCTTTCTTTTTCTCCTATTCCCTTTCATTGTTGTTCAAGTGAATGTTGCTAAGAACTTCTTTTCTCTGTATTGTTCTCCACACTTGCTCTATCTGTTTCGTACAGCAAGAGTGCCCACTTTCCTAGCAGTTGCCATCAATCCAGCACCCCTTTCCCAGCCACTGTTCATTCGTTCAAGTGTGGCTACCTGACCCAACCTGGGCTGTCTGTTCTGTAGGAATTTCAAAATTCAGACAGAGATTTCAAAAGTTGGAGAGGAAGGGAGGAAGAGAGGGAGAGAAAATAAATCCGACTCTCTCTGCATTACCTGTAACATGAAAATTCAAAAGCTGTGTGTAGTTATGTTCTTAATTGTGGACTGAAGAACAAAGAAAGCCTTTTTGGCAGTAAGAAAAAGCCACTGCAAAAAGATAAAGAAAAAGGACTCTTGAATTCCTTACAATGTTTCAGGCTTTGGCTTATTCCAGAGGCCAAGCTGTGACTCTGTCCTTGGATTCCATGAAATATCTCAATTTTCCAAAAAAGTTCCCTCTTTTGCTTAAGTTAGCCACAATTTACTCTTGTTATTTGCAATCAAAAGCAACCAAATTAATACTTTTAAAAAATGCCCTAAGCGTTTTCTTAGTGGTCTGGAGGGGAAAGGGTTGGAGTGAAGTCTGAAGATGCTCCTTCTCTCAGCCACAAGGGGAGACAGTCCAAGTCACACTGTCTTAAACGGTAAAGAGACATAGTGGTTCAGGAAGCTATAAGTCCAGAGGAAGACCAGGCTTCTGCTATGACTTAATCCAGGGAACATTTCCCTCCATGTCCACCTCATCCTTGGGCAAGTGGTGAGATAACTGCTGCCTATGAGTGCAAGGAAACTTTTCTGATGTTCCCCCATACATTTTCACTGGCCCTCTTTTTTTTTGGAGATAGAGTCTCGCTCTGTCACCCAGGCTGGAGTGCAGTGGCGTGATTTTGGCTCATTGCAACCTCTACCTCCAGGGTTCAAGTGATTCTCCTGCCTCAGACCCTGCCACCATGCTTGGCTAATTTTTGTATTTTTGGTATAGACAAGGTTTCACCATGCAGACCAGGCTGGTCTCCAACTCCTGATCTCAGGTGATCTGCCTGTCTTGGCCTCCCAAAGTGCTGGGATTACAGGTGTGAGCCACCATGCCCGGCCTGAGCCTAATTCTTGTAACAATTCCTGTGACCAGGGCACAGTCAATGTGCTGAGGTTAGGCCTGCATCCCTGAACCAGCATCTGGAAAGCAGGATGGAGATTTATCAGGGTCACTTTCCGGAAGGACATGGCTGCCACTCTAGGGCCAGGCAGAATAGATAACGGAGATTCTACTGCAATGTCCACTGTACCCTTGGGCTCAGCCAGGGGTTGTTATTGGCCTTACACATGCCCCTTCCCCTTCCTTACTGAGAAGCAATACATATGGTATGAATAGCGAGGGTTGTGGAGCCAGAGTGCCTGAGATTTTTCAGATTCTTGGCTTTCCTCTGGGTCTTTTTCCTGTTCTCAGCAGCAGCTACCCCTGTCCCATTCTTTGCTTAAAGGAGATACTGGAGTCTTTGGTCTGTGTTAAGGAGCCTGTGCTCCCCATAACCTCTACATGGCCAATGACTACCCCTTCCAAGACAGCCCAAAAAGCTAGGGATGAGCTGGGGAGCGCCTAGAGTTGGTGATCCTCTTGGCTATGGGCAAGCCGAGCCCACTGCCACACTTTAGCTGGGCTGCATTCACTTCTTACAGCAACTTGATATTTTTCTTGGCCTTGAATTTCTCTGTAGTGGTGCTGGGTGCGAGGTGGTTGGCACATAGTAAATATTATCCAAGTGTCTGAAAGATAGTAAAGAGCACAGGACTCTGCAAACAGCTTGCCTAGGCTTGGATCCTAGCTTTGGTACTTACCACTTGGACAGCTTAACTTAACCTTTCTGTGCCTCATTTTTTCCATCCATAAAACAAAATTAGTAATAGCACCTACCACATAGGGCAGTGAGAATTAAGTGAGTTAATATCGGTAAAGTTCTTGTTGGAGAGTAGTTGGCTCATGATAAGTCTTTTAAGTATTTTCTAAGTTTTTTTTTTTTGAGATGGAGTTTCACTCTTGTTGCCTAGGCTGTAGTGCAATGGTGCGATCTCAGCTCACCACAACCTCCACCTCCAGGGTTCAAGCAGTTCTCCTGCCTCAGTCTCCTGAGTAGCTGGGATTATAGGCATGCGCTACCATGCCTGGCTAATTTTGTATTTTTAGTAGAGACAGGGTTTCTCCATGTTGATCAGGCTGGTCTTGAACTCCCAATGTCAGGTGATCCACCCACTTCCGCTTCCCAAAGTGCCGGGATTACAGACATAAGCCAGCGTAACTGGCTTTCTAACATTATTATCATTATTATGTATTATCTTAGATTGCATTCCTAGGAAATGGACTTTTTTGTGTGACATAGAGTCTCACTCTGTTGCCAGGCTGGAGTGCCGTGGCATGATCTTGGCTCACTGCAACCTCCACCTCCTGGGTTCAAGCGATTCTTCTGCCTCAGCCTCCCAAGTAGCTAGGACTACAGGTGCGCGCCAGCATGCCCAGCTAATTTTTGTATTTTTAGTAGAGACGGGGTTTACCATGTTGGCCAGGATGGTTTTGATCTCTTGACCTCATGATCCACCCACCTCAGCCTCCCAAAGTACTGGGATAGACTTTTTTATATTATTATTATTTTTAAATTAGAGATAAGATCTTGCTCTGTTGCCCAGGCTGGAGTGCATTGGTGTGATCACAGCTTACTGCAGCCTCAAACTCTTCAAGTGATCCTTCTGGGATTACCAGAACATGACACCCAGCTAGACCCTGAGATAGGCATTTAGGTGTAGAAAAGTTATTAGGTAGTACTTTTGGGATCAACCACTGTGAATAAGAGAAAGAAGCAGGATTGGGCAGAGGGAAGGGTTGAACTGTGATGCAGAGGCCACAGAGGCCTCAGCCTATCTCCAGGGAAGAGGTGTAGCAGGGATGACACTTGAGGCCTTTGTACCACTTGTCATTCCATACTTCTATTTCCCTGTTTCCCTGAGAGTATGTTTGGTGTAGGCTTTCCCTGAGGACAGGTATAATTTGGAGATAGGACAATTCCTAGAGTGGGACTTGGCTGTGGGCCATTAGCATTCTTCACTCCTGGAAGCTGGCAAGAATGAGTGCTTTGGTCATAACCCCACTTACATGATTTTATTTTATTTTATTTTATTTTATTTTATTTTTATTTTATTTTTGAGATGGAGTTTCGCTTTTGTTACCCAGGCTGGAGTGCAATGGCACGATCTTGTCTCACCTCCCAGGTTCAAGCGATTCTCCTGCCTCAGCCTCCTGAGTAGCTGGAATTACAAGCATGCGCCACCACGCCTGGCTAATTTTTTGTATTTTTAGTAGAGACAGAGTTTCTCCATGTTGGTCAGACTGGAATCGAACTCCCAACCTCAGGTGATCTGCCTGCCTTGGCCTCCCAAAGTGCTGGAATTACAGGCATGAGCCACCGCCCCCAGACTACCCCACTTATATGAGATACATTCACCTAAGAGTCAACTCAAAGACCCATCTAACTGTGGTATCAGCACCAAGCTCAGCAATCTGGGCATTGTGTTGTCATGTTTATCAGTCCTGGCTATAGCTTCTCAGAATGATAACTTACCTCCCAATACCCCAATACTCAAAGAACAAGATTATTGATTAAAAAGTTGGGAAATAGGCTGGGCACGGTGGGTCATGCCTATAATCCCAGCGCTTTGAGAGGCTGAGGCGGGTAGATCATTTGAGGTCAGGAGTTTGAGACCAGCCTGGCCAACGTAGAGAAACCCCATCTCTACTAAAAATGAGAAAATTAGCCAGGCATGGTGGCACACGCCCATAATCCCAGCTACTCGAGGGCTGAGGCAGGAGAATCACTTGAGCCTGGGAGGTGGAGGTTGCAGTGAGCCAAGATCCCGCCATTGCACTCCAGCCTTGGTGAGAGAATGAGACCCTGTCTCAAAAAAAAAGCTGGAAAATAAGAGACTGGACAACAATACACACTGTCCACTGTTCCAGAACACATATCACATCCTATTGGATAGGAATAGCAAGAGCTCTGTGCCATGCACAGGGGTGAAGCCCTTGATTAACCACATTGGCAGTCTGAGCAGTACCCCTGAGAGGATTGCTCTTTGTATTCCCCTTATTGAGCCTGGAGTTTCTAGAAGATTCTCTTTTATCCCATGTCCTTGGCCATATTCGAGGTGAACATCAGCATAGATCTTCTTCTAATGGCAATATCTATTAAGCAACCTATTTCCTGATGATAGACTTTCCAGGTCCTGGAGATTACCAGAGAATTGAATGGTCATAAGATGTTCAAAGTGATACTTTTCTCTCTTCCTTCCTTCCTTTTTGTCTTTCTTCCATTCTTTCTCTTTCTTTCTTTCTCTTTCTTCCTTTCTCTTTCCCCTCTCCCTCCCTCCCTGCTTTCCTTCCTTCCTTCTTTCTTTCTCTCTTTCTTTCCCTTCCTTCCCTTCTTTCCTTTCTTCTTTCTTTCTTGTTGGAGTTTCACTCCCGTTGCCCAGGCTGGAGTGCAATGGCATGAACTTGACTCACCACAACCTCCGCCTCCTAGGTTCAAGCGATTCTCCTGCCTCAGCCTCCCAGGTAGCTGGGATTACAGGCATGCGCCACCACACCTGGCTAATTTTATATTTTTAGTAAAGATGGAGTCTCTTCATGTTGGTCAGGCTGGTCTCAAACTCCCGACCTCAAGTGATCCTCCCACCTTAGCCTCCCAAAGTTATGGGATTACAGGCATAAACCACCACGCCTGGCCCAAAGTGACACTTTCAAAAAGTCCTAACAAATTTACTTATTAGTCTGAACCCCGTCATACACAGTCTCAAAATAAGAATGGTCTAAATAACTCAGGCATGGGATCCTGAAAAAATAATTAAGGAATAGGATCAGGCGCGGTATCTCACGGCTGTAATCCCAGCACTTTGGGAGGCCGAAGTGGGTGAATCACTTGAGGTCAGAAGTTCGAGACCAGCCTGGACAACATGGTGAAACCCCCATCTCTACTAAAAATATAAAAATTAACTGGGCATGGTGGCAGAAGCCTGTAATCCCAGCTGTTTGGTAGGCTGAGGGAGGAGAATTGCTTGAACCTGGGAGGCAGAGGTTTCAGTGAGGCATGTTACCACCACTGCATTCCAGCCTGGGAGTGAGACTCCGTCACAAATAATAATGATAATAATTGGGAAACAGAATGGGTTTATCTAATTAGGGCACATCCCTGTAACTATTTTCTGTTTCTCAATCATTTGGCTTAAACAATAGTAAATGAAGGAGTGGATATTAAGGAATCATCTATACATTGCTCCACTAGTGACTCAACTGTATCGACTGGTTTTATGGGCAACATATATTAAACATGAATGAATTTGAAAAATTTTGCAGTATAATCTCCTCCAATTATACTCAAGAATCTGAAATTGTACTTTCAGCCAAACAAATTGCTAAAGAGACATAATTTATTCTAGAATACATTTTAGAGATAAATGTTTAACAGGTGATTGTTAGAGGCTGGGAAGGACAATTGACAATTTATTTGACTTTACATTGCTTTTATAATGGTGGTTGATTGTTCATTTTACATTAGATGTTATGATTTTGCAATCATTAATGTCAAGGGATAAGTAAAAATGCAAAAAAATCAATAAAAAATGCATAATATTCATGGTTAAGTAAAGTAGGGTGTTGTGTATGTTTCCCCAATTAGGAACTTGATCTCATTCAGCTTTATAAATCTGACATTTTATCACAAGCTCTTAACCATGGTAGAAACATGACCAAAGTCCGGACGCAGTGGCTGAAGCCTGTAATCCCAGTTCTTTGGGAGGCCAAGGCGGATCACTTGAGGCCAGGAGTTCGAGACTAGCTTGACCAACATGATGAAAAACTGTCTCGACTAAAAATGCAAAAAATTTGGTCAGCCATGGTGGCACGCGCCTGTAATCCTAGCTAGTTGGGAGGCGGAGGCAAGAGAATCACTTGAACCTGGCAGGCAGAGGTTGTAGTGAGCCCAGATCATGCCACTCCACTCCAACCTGGTAACAGAGTGAGACCCTGTCTCAAAAAAAAAGCAAAAAGAAATATGAATAAAGATTGTTAAATCGCAAGTGGAAGTTCCTGCTAACTAGTTGCTTACAATTATTTCACATTTACTAATATTTAAAAATTAACTCTTCAGTATGAAACTTTTATTTTTCTCATCTATCTATAAACCTAGCATAAACTGCAGAAATATAGTGAGTTTTTTTTTTTTTTTAAGATGAGGTTTCACCATGATGGCCAGGTTGGTCTTGAACTCCTGACCTCAGGTGATCCACCCACTTTGGCCTCCCAAAGTGCTAGGATTACAGGCATGAGCCACCTTGCCCAGCTACAGTAAGTTCCTGATAAACTAAATTACTAATATTAATATCAAAATCATCTTGTTAGCAAAGTAAGTCTTCCAAATTAGTTGAAAGTGGTTGAAAACAATTTGCTTTTCTAAAAATGTATAAATATTTATCATTTGTATTTATGTAGTGAAAATTGTTCTTTTTGGGAAAGTTAAAGTGAGTAAATTTTCAATGCTTTATCTGTCTATAGAAGACATGCACACATATTAATCATCATCTTTCAGGGCCAGATTCAGTGGCTCATGCCTGTAAGCCCAGCACTTTGAGAGACTGAGGCAGATGGATCACTTGAGGTCAGGAGTTCAAGATCAGCCTGGACGATGGAGTGAAACCCCGTTTCTACTAAAAATACAAAAATTAGCCCAGTGTTATGGTGCACACTTGTAGTCTCAGCTACTCAGGAGGTTGAGGCATGATAATCACTTGAACCTGGGAGGCAGAAGTTGCAGTGACCTGAGATCTTACCATTACACTCCAGCCTGGGTGACAGAGCAAGACTCCATTTCAAATAAATAAATAAATAAACATCTTTCAAATTTCACTGATTCTCACCCCTGCAACCACTGACGCAGGATCTCTTCCACTCTCTTCCAGTTTATAACCATAAGTATTCTTGGGGGTTATCATGAGGTATCCCACATATATTTGCAAAAGAGTCTATTCCTATCGGGCACTATCACTGCTTCATATCATCCCTTTATTAGGTTCTACTACACTTTGCTGGGTGCTGCCATGTACTCTCACAGGGCTGCCTCACCTCTCTAACACTGTGTTGTCTGCCTGGTGCCCCTACAATTTTCATAGTCCCCATTGTCTCTGTTTCTTACTACCACTGATAAGAATATTTTCCCTGATAAATTCTTATCACTCGTAAGAATTTTTTTTTTGATAGTCAACACTCAATTTTATTGATAAAAAAATGTCTTCTAGAGTAACAGCAGTTATCTGTCCTCACTCTCTCTCCAGAGTCCTTGGGAGTGTTTCTGTTATTGTGGAGGGAATAGGGGATTTGGGGACAGGGTAGGACGTACCCTGGAGATGGGAGGTCACAGAACACACCCCACAGATGTACACACACACGCACACACACACACACACACAAAACTACAGCCACCAAAATCACCAGCATGGTGTTGGAACATCCCCCCAGTGGGGGCTAGAATTCCCCATGGTGACCCGTGACCTGGTCTCTTAGACACGGAAGGCCAGGCAGGTCGTGCTGAGGAGGCAGGAGGCCATTATTTCTCCATCTTGCTATTTCCTAGACTTGAGCTGGGGATGAGTGAGAACTGGGGGTTTGGGGAGTAACTCTTGTGAACACATGTACTCCAGCAGCCAGGCATCCCACATCTCCTGTCCAGGAGAGGGCCGGGGCCCCTGGCACCCCAGAGTGTGCAGGCAGGCCCCCAGAGCCTTAGTTTATCCATTTATCCATTCCTCATAATCCAATGTCCAATGAGCGCCCCCAGCAGGGCAGGGAAGGTCCCTCCTGGGGTTTACATGACTGATTCCTTCTCAGAGGCGGCTGTGGCATTCCCTGAGGGCCCTTGATAGTGTTTGAGGAGGGGGTTCCCTTCCTCAGTGGAGGCTGGCAGTGGATTCAGGGGCAGCTCACTCTGAAATGATATGTATTTATATAATTAAATACATATAATTATATAAAATATTTTATTAGTTCATAGTATTACTTATTTGGACATCAAAATTTGTAGAATGTTACCATACATTTTAATGACATTTTGTGCCAGCACCATAATTGATTTAACCAATTCCCTATTACTGAATATTTGGTTATTTTTTTTTTCGCTTTTATAAATAAACATGCAACAAACATCCTTGTAGTCAAACCTTGCACATTTCCTTAATTTTTGCTTGAGGATCATAATTGCTAATTAATCTGTTTCACATGCTTCTTGGTAACAAGGAAATGATTTCATATGCCCTCAAGGACTGAACAGTTTTCAGAATTTGGAAGAGCAATTTGATAAAAATAGAAAATATTAACAATCATACCATGTATACCAGCTTAATTGCTAGCTACAACAATTCAAGGAAGAGCTGTCCAGTGGCCTAGGACAACTATTTTCCTGGCTACACTGGTTTTGTTTAGAAACTGTTCACCATCAAGCAAACAATGTGGTTTTGGAACAATTTTTAGATGTTTTCATTGCTTTGCTTTAAATATGCAATTAAGCCATTTGAGTATTTTAAAAAGTACAACTGAATAAGATGAAATGAGTTCCTTTAATTTTACTATTTTCACCTGTGTCAACAATGCAAACGTTTAAATAGAAGTAGTGTTTGTATAAGAGCACGTTCCAGGGAAACCAGTAATGGGAGCTCTCATGAGGGCAAAAAAGGCCATAAGGAAATTTCTAAAGCAGAGCTGGCTGTTTGAATTATTAGGACCATAGGATAACTCCTAGCTGAAATCTGTAAATTAGGAAGGGTACTGCATCCTCAACACATATCAGTTTTGCTTTGTTTCTTCTGCTAGTGTCTTAACTGTCAACCAGAATGTAAACCTGGTTTGCCAGAGGCAAATCTCAGGCCAATTCTCTACCCCTTATTCCAGTCTTCTTTCTTTTTCAGAGACAGTCTCCTCACCACAACCCTTACCAATACAAGATTTCTAATAGATCTCCCAGTCATGATCACTACACTGAGTGACTTACAAATTAGGTCTCTACTTAAAATAATATTAATAGCTACCATTTATGTATATGTATTACACACCAGACTAAGGTCTTTAATTACTAGGATTTATTCTCCCAATCACCCTGGGTTGCTATAATCTGCAAGTAATGTAAACCTGACTCAAATTCACGTAAACAATAAGAAATTGTATTGACTCAGCCTGGTGTGGTGGCTCACACCTGTCATCCTAGCACTTTGGGAAGCCAAAGCAGGCAGATTATCTGAGCTTGGAAGTTCGAGATCAGCCTGACCACCATGGAGAAACCCTGCCTCTACTAAAAATACAAAATTAGCCAGGTGTGGTGGCACGTGCCTGTAATCCCAGCTACTTGGGATGATGAGGCAGGAGAATCGCTTGAACCCAGGAGGCAGAGGTTGCAGTGAGCCGAGATTGCGCCATTGCACTCCAGCCTGAGCAACAAGAGCAAAACTCAGTCTTAAAAAAAAAAAAGAAAGAAAGAAAGAAAAAGAAAAAAGAAAGAAATTGTATTGGCTCAAATAACAGAAAGTGCAATAATATTGCACTATTGACTTCAGGTATGATTTGATCAAGGTTCTATCTCCATTTATCTGCAATTCTGCCCAATTTTATATATCAGTTTTGTTCTGAAGTTGATTTCTCTGGTGGTGTAGAATGGGTGCTGGTAAAAGTTACCTCTGTGTTTTTTGATATATGAAATGAGAAAGAAACTTATGGTTTCCCTCAGAAGAGCAAGGAAAAACTTACTAGCAGCCTCCATTAAGTCCTTTTTATTAGTCAGCTCAGGTTGACATAACAAAATACTATACATTGAGTGGTTTAAACAAGAGAAATGTATTTTCTTACAGTTCTGGAGGCTGGAAGTCCAATAGCAGGGTGTCACCCTGGTAAGGTGAAGTGAGAACTCTCTTTCTGGCTTGGAAATGGCCATCTTCTCACTGTGTCCTCACATGGCAGAGAGAGAGAGAGAGCAAGCAAGTTCTCTGGCGTCTCTTTTCGTAAGGACATTAATTCCATCATAAAGGCCCCACCCTTATGACCTTATCCAAACCTAATTTCCTCCCAAAGGCTCTATCTTCAGATAGCATCACACTGGAGGTTAGAGCTTCAACACAGGAATTTTGGGAGGACACAGTCCAGTCCATTGCATTCTTCTGCATATTTCATTAGCCATCCCTGAACCAATCATTAGCAAGGAGAATGGGATTATTATGATGGGTTTAGATGGATTAGCTGAGGTGGAAAAGATTTGGGGAGTCAACCACAAAGTCTAACATAAAGTAGGTATATTTCACAATTTAGGAAACTGAATCCGAAAGATGTTAAGTGACCAGCTGAATGTCATACATATAGTAAGTGGGAAAGCCAAGATCTAAACTCAACTGATGATAAAGCTCTTGTGTGATATAACACTAGCATTTCTTATTTTCTTTTCTAGTTTGCAGGTTATATATACCTTCTAGTTTTAGCGTACATTCTCTTTTGATATCAGAAACCTTGCCCTTGCCCTTTCTTTCTTTTCTTTTCTCTTTCTTTCTTTCTTTCTTTCTTTCTTTCTTTCTTTCTTTCTTTCTTTCTTTCTTTCTTTCTTTCTTTCTTTTTCTTTCTTTCTTTCTCTTTCTTTCTCTCTTTCTTTCTTCTTCCTTCCTTCCTTCCTTCCTTCCTTCCTTCCTTTCTTTCTTTCGTTCTCTCTCTCTCTCTCTCTTCCTTTTCCTTCCTTCCTTTCTTCCTTCCTTTTTTTTTTTTGAGATGGAGTCTTGCTTTATTGCCCAGGCTAGAGTGCAGTGGCAGAATCTTGGCTCACTGCAACCTCCACCTCCTGGGTTCAAGTGATTCTCCTGCCTCAGCCTTCCAAGTAGCTGGGGCTACAGGTGCGTGCCACCACACCCAGCTAATTTTTGTATATTTAGTAGAGAGGAGTTTCACCATATTGGCCAGGCTAGTCTCAAACTCCTGACCTCATGATCCACCCACCTCGGCTCCCAAAGTGCTGGGATTACAAGCGTGAGCCACCGCACCCAGCTGCCCTTGCCCTTTCAACCTGAATGGGTGCAACCTAGGACCTGAGCTCCATGCCCTATCTCTGGCTCCAAACATGGAGGGCCAAGCTCTTCTTTTTTTTTCTTTCTTTCTTTTTTTTTTTTTTTTTTTGACCCCTTTGGAAAAAATAGAAATGTTGAAGATACAAATGGGTCTGAGCCTCTATGCTCTTTACTGGCTGGGTGACCTAGGAAAAGTTACTTAAACTCTCAGCATCTCAGTTTCCTCCTTTGTAGACTATGGATACGAATGCCTATTTCATAGGATTGTTCGGAGAAACAAGAATCCATATGTGAAAATATTTGATAAATAGTAAGTATTTAATAAATGGGAAGTTCTTCAAGACCTGATGTCCCGGCCTGGCATGGTGGCTCACGCCAGTAATCCCAGCACTTTGGGAGGCTGAGGCGGGTGGATCACCTGAGGTCGAGAGTTAAAGACCAGCCTGGCCAACATGGTGAAACCCCATCTCTACTGAAAATACAAAAATTAGCTGGGTGCGGTGGTATGCACCTGTAATCCCAGCTACTTGGGAGGCTGAGGCAGGAGAATTGCCTGTGTCTGGGAAGTGGAGATTGCAGTGAGCCAAGATCACACCACTGCACTCCAGCCTGGGCAACAGAATGAGACTCTGTCTCAAAGAAAAAACTTGATATTCCATTTCCTGCAAAATAGTTTTGTTACCTTCCTAACCCGAAGTGGTTACTCTTTCTCTTTGAACTCTCATAAAAATTACAGCTAACACAACTGGTTTGACTATTAACCAGGCATGAGTTTTTGATAACTCTTCTGTTGCTCTCTTGGACTACTATTTAAAATTTTTATAATTATTTAACTTTCCAATTAGATGATAAGCAACTTGCAACCTCTGCATAATGTAGCACAGTGTCTTGTCCATATGTTTGGAAAGAATACCCTGTGCAAGACATTCTCTTCTTCAGGAACAGCTATTTTAAATGTTACATAAATAGTTGTGATGCTCAATGATGCATCTGATAATAGAAATACTGACATAGGAAGACGACCTCCCCCTGTATTTGGAGGATTGCAGGTGCCATTGTACTGAGTCCAGCTCGGCCATAGAGACCCCACCCAGGTGGCCCTGAAGGAAGTGAGAAGCAGACACCCAGACAGAACAGCAAAGTGGGTCTACCCAGGGGGCCAACAGCCTACCGAGCTGAGAGCTCAGGGACTGACAGCTTTCCAGGCTGAGAGCCTTGAGCAGACTCTGACCCAAGCATTTCTTCTCTCTGAACAGGTGATTATTATTAACAAACAGATGTTTGGAATTTTCTTATAACACAAAAATATACCAAGTAGGCAGCTGGTGCCCACTTACCACTGATCATAGACAAACTAAAATGTATTCTCCACGAGGGAGCCACAGGGGCAGGGTCAAATGTCCTGCATTTAAAGAATTGTTTTAACTTATGTATGATATTTATATATTGTCCTGCCATTTTAGAATGCCCCAGGTAGTGTTCTACCTGGGGTGGGGTGCAGCTAGGTTTTGCTTGCCATTGTTTTTCCTAGCAAGCAATATATTCTATCATATGCTCAGCATTTCTCAGCAATCATACACTCAGCATTTCTCAACACCATTGTTAATAAGGACAAAGACCCGCATTGCTTTCCGCATGGGATATGGGTAGTACTGTCTCTGAGATTCCTGCTAACTACAAGGACAGCCTGCTTTTCCTACCCAGTGGTCCTGGGACATAGTTCCACCTTGATTCTTTCTTGCCCCAATTTATAAAGCTGGCCTTTGCCTTGGTTCCTGTTGCAAAGTTGTTTTTCTGGGATTCTTCCAAGTACTCCATGCCAAAAATGACATATAATTTATTGTCCTAAGTAGGAACCCACTTAGGACAAAAAAAATCCATGTTATTTATCATTATATCAAGACAACAGGCATCATACTGTACTGCTAGGCCCACTCTCCATACTTCTCCTGGCATGAGAGCTTTGCCATGCATTTGCCTACTCTCTCCTTGGGGCCTGAGAACCTGTCTTCAAAACCCAGTCTGGTTGGTGAATGGAAGTCACCAGCAACCCACAGATGTGCCAGACACTGATCGCCTTACACCAAGGACATTGTTCTTTGCCCTCCTGGCTGGACTTCATTGTCAGTTGAGTCAGACTCTCCCAACCCCTTCCTATGTGAGCCAGGGCCAAGTCTCAAGATGAGTGCCTGTTTTACTCTGAGAAAACAGTCATACTTCCTGCAATAGAGCAAGCACTGCTGTTCGTCCAATCATCTGGTTAAAGTACAGGTAGTGCTCAAATAAGGGCACATAGGCACAGGGTGTTTTGCACTTACAGGGCTCTGCCGTCATACTTTGTTATAATCTACAGCACTCCCAGCCTTGCACGAAGTAGGTCATTGGGTCAGAATGCTCGGGGAGTTCCAGCACATTGTAGTGCTGCCTTGGCTGTAATTCCAGCTGCCTTCCTCCCACCCTGTCTTTTCACTTGAGGGTCTTTCAGTCTCTTGGCCAACTCTTGGATTTGGGTTTCTCTGACTCCTACTCTTAGGCACTTGCCACAAAAATACTTTCCAAAATATCTCTATCATTATAATTTTCCCTTTATTTAAAAACACTTTCCAGCAGGGCACGGTGGCTCATGCCTGTAATCCTCGCACTCTGGGAGGCTGAAGCAGGTAGATCAACTGAGGTCAGGAGTTTGAGAGCAGCCTGGCCAACATGGTGAGACCCTGTCCCTACTAAAAATACAAAAAATCAGCTGTGCATGGTGTCACACTCCTGTAATCCCAGCTACTCAGGAGGCTGAGGCAGGAGAACTGCTTGAACCCAGGAGGCAGAGGTTGCACTGAGCCAAGATCACGTCACTGCACTCCAGCCTAGGCAACAGAGCAAGAATCTGTCTGAAAACAAAACAAAACAAAAAACACTTTCCCTACAAGGCCATGTTTAAACTGCACATTGACTCAAAGGGAAAGAGTGTCAATTACGTCACATAGAATATCACTACTGTTTTTTTTTTTTTTGAGACGGAGTCTCATTCTGTCTCCCAGGATGGAGTGCAGTGGCATGATCTAGGCTCACTGCAACCTCCACCTCCAGGGTTCAAGCAATTCTTCAGAGTGGCTGGGATTACAGGCACGCACCACCATGCCCAGCTAATTTTATAGGGTTTTTTTTTTTTTTTTTTTTTTTTTTTGATATTTTTACTAGAGATGAGGTTTCCCCATGTTGGCCAGGCTAGTCACAAAAACTCCTGATCTGCCTCCTGATCAGTCATGTGATCCGCCTCCTCTGCCTCCCAAAGTGCTGGGATTACAGGGGTGAGCCACCACACCCACGCTTTTAGATTATCAGAATACTGATAACTTTAAACATCAGAGCTCTTAGGGTAGAGACAATGGGGATGATTCCCTAGAATTATTTGCCAAAAAGCTATTAGTATAGTATTTAATTTCTTTCCTTGAGGGCATGTCTGGTAAGTGGGAGGAAAAGATATATGAGTCTAGTTAAAAATCTTCCTTGGAGGCCGGCACGGTGGTTCATGCCTGTAATCCTAGCACTTTGGGAGGCCGAGGAGAGTAGATCACCTGAGGCCAGGGGTTTGGGACCAGCCTGGCCAGCATGGCGACATCCCGTCTCTATTAAAAGTACAAAAAATTAGCTAGGCATGGTGGCAGGCACCTGTACTCCCAGCTACTCAGTAGGCCGAGGTAGAAGAATTGCTTGAACCTGGAGGCAAATGTTGCAGTGAGCTGAGATCACACCACTGTGCTACAGTCTGGGTGACAAAGCAAGACTCTGTCTCAAAAAAAAAAAAAAATCTTCCTTGGAGTGAGTTCAATCCCCTTTTCCTGGTCTGTATGTTTCTCTACATTTCTGGAAACTCGGATAAATTCAATACAGCAAGCAGTTATTGAGGCCAGCTTTATGCATAGTATTTTACTAGGTGCTGGTGATACCAAGAAGAGTAAGACAATCCTGGCCTTCAAAACACCCAAAACTTTGTGGGCCCCTCAAAGAAAAATTATGCATTCCACAGGACATGTTACCTGCCAGGCCGAGCATGGTGGCTTACGCCTGTAATCCCACCACTTTGGGAGGCCGAGGCAGGTGGATCACAAGGTCAGGAGTTCAAGACCATCCTGGCCAGCATAGTGAAACCCCATTTCTACTAAAAATACAAAAACTAGCTGCGCGTGGTGGCATGCACCTGTAATCCCAGCTACTTGGGAGGCTGAGGCAGGAGAATCGCTTGAACGTGGGACACGGAGTTTGTAGTGAGCCAAGATTGCGCCACTGCACTCCAGCCTGAGCAACAGACCAAGACTCTGTCTCAAAAAAAATAAATAAAAGAACATGTTATCTGCCCCCGTTCAGTCAAAATGTTAACCCAGCATGTTTTAGATTTATTTTATTTTTATTTATTTTTTTATTTATTTTTTTAAAGATGGGGTTTCACCATGATGGCCAGGCTGGTTTTGAACTCCTGAACTCAGGTGATCCACCCACCTCAGCCTCCCAAAGTGCTAGGATTACAGGCGTGAGCCACCACGCCCGGCCATTAAATTTATTTTAAATTAGACACACATACATTTAAGCAGAAAAGCAGAAGAACCACAGTAAAAGTGATCCACCACCCAAGTATTCCTACTGAAAAAGAATAAATGATACATGCCTCTTTCAGGGAAAGTCTCCTAGCAGGTTGCAAGTGCATTCTAATTCTCCACGTCTTTGTAATCACCCAAGCGGTTCACCTTGTCTGCTGCCTAGACGGAACCAATTTATCACGACAGGGGAACTGCAATAGAGAAAGAGTAATCCATGCAGAGCCAGCTGTGTGGGAGAGCAGAGTTTTATTGTTACTTAAATCAGTCTTCCCAAGCATACGGGGAGCCGAGTTTTTAAGGACAACTTGGTGGGTGGGGGGAAGCCATGAGCCAGGAGTGCTCATTGGTCAGGGATGAAATCATAGGCAGTCCAAGCTGTCTTCTTAAGCTGAGTCAGTTCCTGGGTAGCGGGCCACAAGATCAGATGAGCCAGTTTATCGATCTGGGTGGTAATAGCGGATTCATCAAGTGCAGGGTCTGCAAAATATCTCAAGCACTCATCTTAGGAGCAATTTAGGGAAGTGAAAATCTTGTAGTCTCCAGCTGCATGACTCCTAAACCATCATTTCTAATCTTATGGCTAATGTTAGTCCTACAAAAATAATCTAGTCCCCAGGCAAGAAGGAGGTCTGCTTTGGGAAAGGGCTGTTATCATCTTTGTTTTGAACTATAAACGGTTTCTCCCAAAGTTAGTTCAGCCTATGCCCAGGAATGAACAAGGAAGCTTAGAGGTTAGAAGCAAGATGAGCCAGTAGCAGTGGTTCATGCCTGTAATCTCAGCACTCTGGGAGGCCGAGGTGGGCAGACCATGACGTCAGGAGTTCGAGACCAGCCTGGCCAATACGGTGAAACCCCGTCTATACTAAAAATACAAAAATTGGCCCAGTGTGTTGGCGTGTGCCTGAGGCTGAGGCAGGAGAATCGCTTGAACCCAGGAGGTAAAGGTTGCAGTGAGCCGAGATTACACTACTGCACTCCAGTCTGGGTGACAGAGACTCCATTTCAAAAAAAAAGAAAAAAAGAAGCAAGATGGAGTCAGTTAAGTTCGATCTCTTTCACTGTCTCAGTCATAATTTTGCAAAGGTGGTTTCATCTTCTAGAGATTTCCATGGTTGTTGAGTCTATGTATAAAGTAGCTTAAATACAACAAGATTCTCATTTATCATAAATCCCAATGCCCAATTCACTCCCATTCCTTTCTGGAGTAGTGCGTATCGTGCACACGCATAATGCACTAGCTCTTGTCCCCACATCTCTTTCAGGAGCCAGAGAAGAGTAGAATGGGGTATCACAGCTGTCTTTTTTTTCTTTTTGAGATGAAGTCACTGCAACCCCTACCTCCTGGGTTCAAGCGATTCTCCTTTCTCAGCCTCCTAAGTAACTGGGATTATAGGCCCCACCACCACGCCCAGCCAATATTTGTATTTTTTTTAGTATAGATGGGGTTTCACCATGTTGGCTATGCTGGTCTCAAACTCCTGACCTCAGGTGATCCCCCTGTCTTGATCTCCCAAAGTGCTGGGATTACAGGCATGAGCCACCACACCTGGCCTTCATGGCTGACAAGGTTGCCACTTGCAAGAGAAATGCACTCTGCTTTTATCCAAGGGCACAAAGGTCTGGGTACCCCTAATGGGCATACTTAGAAGGAACATAAGGAAAACTTTCTAATTACCAAGATTTTCCTAAAAAAAGAATGAGATGTCTTGAAAGGTATTGAGTTCTTCTTCATTACTTTAAACAAAGCTGAGGCTAGACAACCTCTTAAAAGGGCTGCTCTAGGTCAGGCACAGCGGTCCATGCCTATATTCCCAGCACTTTGGGAGGCTGAAGCGGGTGGATTACCTGAGGTAAGAAGTTTGAGACCAGCCTGGCCAACATGGGGAAACCGCATCTCCACTAAAAATACAAAAAATTAGCTGGGCGTGGTGGCGCACGCCTGTAATCTTAGTTACTTGGGGGGCTGAGGCAGGAGAATTGCTTGAACCAGGAGGCAGAGGTTACAGTGAACCTATTTACACCCATATTAGCCAAAGCAGTTGCTTTTCAACTACAGGTTGTGACCTACTTATAGGTTGTGAAATCCATTTGGTGTGTTTAGTTACCCAGCATATATTAGAAAGAAAGAAAAAAAGAAAGGAAAGTAAAATATAAAACATGTATAACACATATATAAAAAGTAAGTAATAGTTTATAAAACCTCCGTCTTAGTCTTACCTTTCCAAGTATGTGTGTACTGGTTTGTGATATAAAATCACAGTTTATTCTTTTTTTTTTTATTTAAATTTTTTTTTTTTTTTTTTTTTTTAATATAAAGACAGGGTTTCACCATGTTGGTCAGGCTGGTCTTGAACTTCCAACCTCAGGTGATCCACCCGCCTTGGCCTCCAAAGTGTTTCGATTACAGGCGTGAGCCACCACGCCCGGCCATAAAGTCACAGTTTAAAAGCACACAAACAAACAAACAAAAACCATTGTCTCCAGGTATATTCCCTGAAAATCAAAGTAGGCAGTTTATGGGTAAAATAAGTTTGGAAAGTCTAAGAACCAATTTGCCTTTTGGAGATTCAAAACTCATATTAGTGTATTAAAGGCCTTATAAAGTCTTACTGTGAAGAAATCTGTTTAACTACACATTTTCTAAAGATTGGCTGTAGAACTTTTTGCTGCACTCTAAGGATAACATCTATTCGCATGCCCTAGTACTGATGTTGAGGGAAGCCACTTTCATCTATGCCGTACAGTCTCTGAATTCTATTGGCAAATTATAATCTCTGAGAGTGCTAATTTTTATCCCTGAGTTTGAATTACCACAGTCTAACCCAGATTATTAGCAAGAGGGGACAATGGTGCATGTGGGTAGAGAAGTATAGACCACTGGTAGTAAGAAAATAACAGCACATGTCAATTTGCTCAGTCTTAGTCTGGTGTTTGAAATTAAATTGCTCCACTATGGCCGGGCGCAGTGGCTCACGCCTGTAATCCCAGCACTTTGGGAGGCCGAGGAGGGTGGATCAAGAGGTTAGGAGATCAAGACAATCCTGGTCAACATGGTGAAACCCTGTCTCTAACTAAACCTCAAAAAACTAGCCAGGCGTGGTGGTGCACACCTGTGTCCCAGCTACTTGGGAGGCTGAGGCTGGGGAATCGCTTGAACCCAGGAGATGGAGGTTGCAGTGAGCTGAGATTGTGCCACTGCACTCCAGCCTGGTGACAGAGCAAGACTTGTCTCAAAAACAAAAACAAAAACAAAAACAAAAAACAACAACAACAAATTGCTCTACTCTGCTTGCTTTTGCTCTCTCATTTAAATTCCACTTTCTTCCAAGTCTGTGGCTAAGACTTCTCAAGCTTCCTCCAATCTGGGAATGCTAATGTGGAGCCAGAGTGTGAGATCCCAGGGTCTTCCTCTGATGATACTTGCTGCAGCTCCACCAGTGTTACATTAAGAGGATTGAAGTCCAAAGTCCTGGCCGGGTGCAGTGGCTCATGCCTGTAATCCCAGCACTTTGGGAGGCTGAAGCTGGTGGATCACTTGAGCCCAGGAGTTTAATACCAGTCTGGGCAACATGGGGAGCATACCTTGTCTCTATAAAAACACAAAAATCGGCCAGGTGCAGTTGCTCACGCCTGTAATCCCAGAACTTTGGGAGGCTGAGGCGGGTAGATCACGAGGTCAGGAGATCGAGATGATCCTGGCCAACATGGTGAAACCCCGTCTCTTAAAAAAAAAAAAAAGAAAAGAAAAAGAAAAAAAAAAACCCATAAAAATTTGCTAGGCTCACTCCAGCTTGGGCAACAGTCTCACACACACACACACACACACACACACACACACACACACACCAGTCCAAAGTCCTCACATCTAGGCATGACACAGTAACCATCTAGCCTGAGATATTATAACCCTGGGAAGTGAGTGAACTCCTCTGTGTCTCCAGTTCCCATATCTAAAATAAGGAAGTTGGACACAGATTTTGGAGATCTCCTCCCGCATCAATACTTGA
Source organism: Alouatta palliata (assembly GCA_004027835.1). NCBI lineage: Eukaryota > Metazoa > Chordata > Mammalia > Primates > Atelidae > Alouatta > Alouatta palliata. The sequence continues at coordinate 3,825 of PVKV010027739.1, read as the reverse complement.
GCCTTTATCTGACATTCTTGAAACTTCTTTCCTCATTCTCTTGGTTTACCTCTCTTCCCCCTTTCTTGATTCACTTTCTTATTTTTATTTATTTTTTTTGAGATGGAGTCTCGCTCTGTCACCCAGGCTGGAGTGCAGTGGCCCTATCTCGGCTCACTGCAACCTCCGCCTCCTGGGTTTTAAGCCATTCTCCTGCCTCAACCTCCTGAGCAGCTGGGATTACAGGCTCACACCATCACACCCAGCTAATTTTTGTATTTTTAGTAGAGACAGGGTTTCACCATGTTGGTCAGGCTGGTCTCGACTCCTTGTGATCTGCCTGCCTTGGCCTTCCAAAGTGCTGGGATTACAGGCATGAGCAACCATGCCTGGCCTCTTTATTTACTTTCTAAAGTTTTTTGAGGATCTGCTCTTTACCAAGCATTATATCAACTGCTGGAGATAAGACAGTGAACAAATCGTTTTTACATTCTGTTCCCAGTAATCACCTGTTTGGACAAAATGATGATTCCTTTAGATCAGGTCATTCTTTTACATGATCACTATCATTATCACAGAAAACATTTCATTTCAGAGAAACATGTAATCTGCTCAAAAAAGTGAACCTATGCTGGGCCCAGTGGCTCATTCCTATAATCCCAACACTTTGGGAGGTCAAGGTGAGTGGATCATTTGAGGTCAGGAGTTCAAAACCAGTCTGGCCAACATGGCAAAAACCCATCTCTACTAAAAAATACAAAAATTAGCTGGGCATGGTGGTGGGCACCTGTAATCCCAGCTACTAGGAAGGCTGAGGCAGGAGAGTTGCTTGAATCCGTGAGGCGGAGATTGCAGTGAGCCAAGATCACACTACCACACTCCAGCCTGGGTGACAGAGCAAGATTCCATCTCAAATAAATATATGGCACGTATCAACATTAGAAAACAGATCATGCCAGTTTCCTGTTGGGGATGCTTCCCCAGCTAGCATTCCCCATTCCCTCTTGGAGAAAAAGCATGATACCATAATTGCTACCAACATCCAGCAAAAGCTGGCCAGTGTTAACTATGTATTCATGCTTGGAGTAGGTCTTATCCAGTGGAATTCTGTTCAGGCAAGAATCACTTCTGAGCTGGTAGATTACTTTAAAGTTGAGTTAAATGAAAGTAGAAACAAGGAATACACATGGACACAAAATAGGGAAGCATAGATTAGGGGAGAGAATGGGAGGAGGGTGTGGATTGAAAAAGTGCCTATCGGGTACCATGCTTATTTCCTGGGTGATGAAATAATCTGTACTCCAAACCCCTGAGACATGCAATATACCCCTATAACTAACCTGCGTATGTACCCTTGACACTAAAATGAGAGTCTAAATAAATAAAAATGAAAGTGGCTACTGATGCTAATGAAACTGATCCTTGAAAAAGGTGAAGTATTCATGTGAAGCCAGTGTATCAAATATATTGAGAAGGTAGATACAAAATTAAAAGTCCCATAAAACTTTAACCTCATCATCTGCAAGCTTGCTTTTTTTTTTTTTTTTGAGACAGAGTCTCGCTCTGTCACCCAGGCTGGAGTACAGTGGCGCAGTCTCAGCTCACTGCAGCCTCCACCTCCTGAATTCAAGTGATTCTCCTGCCTCAGCCTCCCAAGTAGCTGACTGCCAAATTCAGTGTATCAAATGTCATTTATAAGGTCAGTGAATTTAGTGGATGTCCATGATGATGTCTGCATTTTACTCCTGCAATAATTAATACAAAGATCATGTTCCCAACCTCACATTCTAGTCTACTGTGTAGTTTGAAAGATTAGAGTTAGTAGTTCTGTGGTGCAGAATATTGTCTGTTAACTGTGCACTCTGAATGAAGAGATCCCTAAACAGGCTTTGTGTGAGCAACAAGGCTGTTTATTCACCCAGGTGCTGGTGGGCTGAGTCCTAAAAGAGAGTCAGTGGAGGGCGGTAGGATAGGAGTTGGTTTTATAGGTTTGGGGTAGGCAGTGGAACGTTACAGAAGTTACAGTTCAGGGCGGTTTTTGCAAGCTGGGAGGGGGTCATAGGTTCTGGAGTTACAAGGTTGACCAACGTTGGTTACAAAGTCCAGTTGCCTTATCAGTTGAGGCTGGAATAAGGAACCATAGAAGAATGTCTCAAAGTTAATTAGGTGCTGAAGGGGTTGATCATTTCTTCTCCTTTTGTGGTTTTCCAGTTACTTCAGACTTTCTAGTTCTAGGAACTCATCTGGAGTGTATGTGCAGGTCACAGAGGTTAACATGCCATCCATGTCATGGTCAGTCAGCCTAAAAGACCTTGCATTGTTCAAAGAGAGTTTGGTCAGGACACTCACTCAAATGCTTAAAAGCATGGAGAGTCTTGGATGCATTTTATATGTTTATTCCGGTTTATTCTAATAAACTTTATGTTAATGTAGTTTTAAGTCTTGTGCCAATGATTCCTTGAACTAAAGCAGAAATGTTGACATTATTTTTCAAATTAATAATTAATAGTATTTTTTTTTTGAGATGGAGTTTTGCTCTTGTCATCCAGGCTGGAGTGTAGTGCTGCAATGTTAGCTCACTGCAACTTCTGCCTCCCGGATTCAAGCAATTCTCCTTCCTCAGCCTCCCGAGTAGCTGGGATTGTAGGCACCTGCCACCACACCCAGCTAATTTTTGTATTTTTAGTAGAGACAGGGTTTCACTGTGTTGGCCAGGCTGGTCTCAAACTCCTGACCTCATTATCCACCCATCCTAGCCTCTCAAAGTGCTGGGATTACAAGTGTGAGCCACGGTGCCCAGCAGGGAGTTTAAAATCACACATGAAAGAATGTGCTAAAGAAGGTGTGTATTTTTGGACAAGAGAAGGGAAGATTATCAGGGCACACAAAAGCTGGCTAACTCTCTTCAACTATGTCCAAAGAGACAGTGAGGGAATGTATTCTCTTCCCGGGTCCACAAGGGGGCGTGGTTTCAAAGGCAAGAACTTCCCAGCCACATGCCCAACCTGCCTTCTTTCTTGTCTCTATCCAGAAGCTTAGAGGTCTTTGCTCCGGAAGATAGACCACCCAGGTGAGCTCCCTTTGTCTAGAAAGCCCGAGAGAAGCTATGGGAGGACTGTGGGCCAAACAACAAATCAGATGTCAGAAATCAAAGATCAATCACTCCAGTGGAAGATTAAAGAAACTCCTTTCATAGGACAGAAACCTTGAATAGGGCGGGAATAACTCCCAGGTTAAAAGTCCCCTTCTCCCTCATCCATGCAGACTCCATTTCTGGATCCCCTGTCACGACAGTGTGGGAGCTTACTTGCTCTCTCTCTATTTCTCATTTTTCTCTCTCTCTCTGCCTAAATGAATCACTTTCTGCAAAACTCTCTGGGGTCCAATATTTACTTAAATGAGCTCACCACACCCAGCAGGGTCCTCTCCCCCATTCTTGGGTGAGTGAGGGACCAAGGGCCTGGAAGCACACATCCTACTGGGGAGCTAAGCCTCCCCTGAGTCCTGCAATTCGGCCACAACAGCATTCTCATTATATATCACAATGGATATATATTAATGGCCACAAATTGATAGTCTTATAACTTAAGGTCTTTCTCTGAAAATGCCAACTCTATTATTTCTCAAATACATATTAAGAATTATATTCAGCCGGGCGCGGTGGCTCACGCCTGTAATCCCAGCACTTTGGGAGGCCGAGGCGGGTGGATCACGAGGTCAAGAGATCGAGACCATCCTGGTCAACATGGTGAAACCCCGTCTCTACTAAAAATACAAAAATTAGCTGGGCATGGTGGCACGTGCCTGTAGTTCCAGCTACTCGGGAGGCTGAGGCAGGAGAATTGC
>PVKV010027738.1:10005-26113 GCA_004027835.1 Alouatta palliata | reverse complement strand
CAATTCTCCTGCCTCAGCCTCCCGAGTAGCTGGGACTACAGGCACGTGCCACCATGCCCAGCTAATTTTTGTATTTTTAGTAGAGACGGGGTTTCACCATGTTGACCAGGATGGTCTCGATCTCTTGACCTCGTGATCCACCCGCCTCGGCCTCCCAAAGTGCTGGGATTACAGGTGTGAGCCACCGCGCCCGGCCAAGAACCCCATTTTTATTTAGCCAAACCAACTGCCTCTGGAGAAGTAGGTGAAGCGTTTTTGGTTACGTGTAGAGGTGTACGTCAAAAGAAAGAACCATTGACTTGGCGCTTGTTTGGCTGATGACATCATTTATATATGAGTATTCCTGTCACTGTAGTAGGATGTCTGTATCTGATGTTTGCCCTCCTGTGTGTTTGTCTTAGGATGAGTGGTCCTATGAACAAATTTGTCAAGAGTTGGAGTAATTTGTTTTCTATTGCTGTGAAACAAATTTAGCAGTTTGCAACAACATACATTTATGATCTTCTAGTTTCCACGGGTCAGGACTCCCATCACAGCTTGACTGAGTGTCCTGCTGAGGGTCTTTCAAGGCTGCAGTCAGGGTGTTGACTTTGCTGTGTTTCTTTTGAAGCTCTTCCAGGCTCCCAAGGTCACTGGCAGAATTCAGTTCTTTGTGGTTATAGTACTGAGGTTCCCGCTCTCTTGCTGCCCGTCAATGTGGGGCCACTCTCAGGTCCTAGAGGCCCTTGCCTTGTGGCCCTCTTGCACACCCTCTCCCAGCATAGCAGCTTACCTCCTCAAGGTCAGGAGGAGACTTTCTTCATCCAGTGTGCTAAGATGGAGTCTTACACAATGTAGCACTCCCATCGTCTTTGGCATATTCTGTTGGCTAGAAGCAAGTCACAGGTTTTACCCACACCCAATGGGATTACACAAGGGAGTGAGTCATTAGGATCATTTTAGAATTCTGCCTGCCATGCTGTATGAACTGTTTTTGTTTCAACCAAGTTCTGAGATCTGGAAAGGGTAGCTAAGAAAGGGCTCTGTGCACAGTTGCCAGTAAAGATTGCTTTTATTTCCACCAAAGCTAAAGATATTTGAGGAACTGGATCTGGGCCTGAGATGTAACAGAGCTCTGAGGTTAGATGTTTCAAGGAGAAAAAACAGAAAGTCCCGCAGCCAAACTCGGGCTTCCCTGCACCTCCTCCGCTGTATGCATACGTTTTGAATTCACATTTTTCAGACTGGCTACTACTCCAGGTCTCCAGCAGAGTCTTCATGGAAGGAGAACCTCTGGCATTGAGGTGTCATACATGGAAGAACAAGCTGGTGTACAATGTGTTTTACTATAAAAACGGCAAAGCCTTCAAGTCTTTCACCTGGAATTCTAATCTCACCATTCCGAAAACCAACATAAGTCACAATGGAATCTACCATTGCTCAGGCGTGGGAAGGCATCGCTACACGTCAGCAGGAGTATCTGTCACTGTGAAAGGTATTGTATCGGAATAGTCATAGAACTGATAGTCCCTCCCTCCTAGGGACCATCATAAATAATCTAAACTCCTCACTTTCATTTGCAAGTGAAGAAACTGAGCTCCACAGAAGTCAACTGCCTAACTAAAGGTCACACCATGACCAGTGGCTGGGATGGAACCAAAACTGAGGTCTCTGGGTCCCAGTCCGTTGCTCTTTCCAGTGTACTGCAGCCCCCATCAATAATCACAGGAGCTAATGTCAAAGCCAGGGCATAATGCAGATCCATTTCATTCATCTTATTTTGGTTGTAAGGAATAGAGAGACTCACTCTAGGTAGCTAGGAGAGTTATTAGAAAATAATGCCATGGAATCTCATGAAAGCTCCATAGAAACAGAAACCCAAAAAACATCAGGAACTGGGTTATTCTGTCCATCTACCTCTCAGGGACAGTGCAGCCCCTGTGATGTCACTTCCTCCTAAGCAGCTTCCTCTGTTCCAGTTCGCATATGGCCTTGTTCTGACTCTTTCTCGGCCTTTCCTCTTAAGACAGTCACTAGCAACCTTTTTCTGTCTGAGAAAAAAAAAAGTTCATTCCTGTGGGAAAGAAATTAGTGTCTCATATTATCTTTTTAAGTCAGGAACACAAGTCATGAGTCACTGAAATGACAAGTGTGTGAATCAGGGTTCACTCCTAGTTGACTACTGCCCAAAGGGCTACCAGATGACATGGCCGCTCAGGGAAGGATGGACCAGGTACAGCAGGGTTCCCGACCCTTATCTGTCGGTGGCCTGTTAGGAACTGGGTCGCACAGCAGAAGGTGAGCTTCCTCCTGAGGCATCATTACCCTTGAGCTCCACCACCTGTCGTTTCAGTGTCAGCAATTAGATTCTCATAAGAACACGAACGCTCTGTGAACTGCGCATGCCTGATGATCTGAGGTGGAACAGTTTCCTTCCAGAACCATCCCCACCCCACCTTCTGGCTGAGGAATAATTGTCTTCCACAAAACCCATCCCTAGGACCAAAAAGGTTGGGGACCACTGGTGTAGGGGTATTCTCAGTAGGACTGAGCAAGCTGGCAATGCTAATTATGTCTATTAAGACACCCCAAGAACAGCTATCTGCCAGAAGTAAGAAAGGTTATGCTTTATGGATGCATTTCCCAGGGCCAGCTTTCCCAAGGGGGTAAAGGGCATGTCTTGTGAAAAGAACCTGGCTGCTAAACAGGCCACCCTGTCTCCCATCAACTTTCTCTTTAGAGCTATTTCCAGTTCCAGTGCTGAAGGCGTCTGTGACAGCCCCGCCCCTGGAGGGGAATCCAGTCACTCTGAGCTGTGAAACAAAATTGCTCCTGCAGAGGCCTGGCTTGCAGCTTTACTTCTCCTTCTACATGGGTAGCAAGACCCTGCAAGGCAGAAACATATCCTCTGAATACCAAATATTAGCTGCTAGAAGAGAAGACTCTGGGTTTTACTGGTGTGAGGCCGCCACAGAAGACGGAAATGTCCTTAAGCGCAGCTCTGAGCTGGAGCTTCAAGTGCTTGGTGAGTGAAAATGACGGGAAGCCACTGTCGTGGGAGAAGGGGCTCCCTTCTCTCCCATGGGACTGAGGTTTGTTCGAGGGGCTCCCTTCTCTCCCATGGGACTGAGGTTTGTTCAAGGGGCTCCCTTCTCTCCCATGGGACTGAGGTTTGTTCGAGAGGCTCCCTTCTCTCCCATGGGACTGAGGTTTGCTCGAGGGGCTCCCTTCTCTCCCATGGGACTGAGGTTTGTTCAAGGGGCTCCCTTCTCTCCCATGGGACTGAGGTTTGTTCAAAGGTTTCATGGCCCAGACAGGAGGGGAAAGTCTTTTCAGGAAAAGCCCCCAGCAGGTCTTTCCATCCTTGATCAGAACATCACTCTTCTCACAAACTTTATTAAATTTCCTTTCCTTTCATTTTCTTTTTCCTTTGCCTTTCCTTCCTCCATTTCTTTCCTTCATTTTCTCATCTATTGTTCTTTTCTTCTCCTTCCTTTATTTTTCCCCTCCCTCCCACTCTTTGCCCTGCCCACTGACATGCCCCCTCTTCCCCGCCTCCCTCCCCCTCACCAACAATCTCACCAACAATTTATCCAGTTCCTCCTATCTATTGTCATAGGTCTGGAGATATAAAGACATTCCAGTAGAGTTCTTGCTTCAAGGAGCTCACAAGGTGGATTTATAAGACAGTGATTTTGTAAACTGCAAATGACTACCTCCCCGAGTCTCTCATCTAACTGAGGCAGAGGGATTGTCAGCTCCAGAACAAAGGCTCTTTGCGGGGAAAAAAGTTAATCCTCAGTCCAAATTCATTTCAAGTATTAAATGGCACAGAGATAGCAGATGTCTCTGAAACTACGGAGTAAGTCCACTGACAGCGCTTGGCAATTAAGCTCTTCCAAGGAGCCTGTCACTGTCTAGACATCATATAGCCAGTCAGAGCTACCGCCAGTTCCTTCCTGCTCCCTGAAACGACCAAAGCCTCCTTGGACACAGGTACATCAGGTCTCAGCCAACCTTCCCTTCCAAACATAACTCAGTCTCTAAACAGTTTCTCTTCTCTTTGTCTTTTTCTGTTTCAGGCCTCCAGTCACCAACTCCTGTCTGGTTTCATTTCCTTTTCTATATGGTAGTGGGAATTATGTTCTTAGTGGACACTGTTCTCTGCGTGACAATATGTAAAGAACTGAAAAGAAAGAAAAAGTGGAATTTAGAAATCCCTTTGGATTCTGGTCATGAGAAGAAGGTAACTTCTGACCTGCAAAAACACGGACATTTAGAAAAAGACCTGAAGCATCAGGAACAAGAACAGCCGCAGGACAGGGTGCACCGGAAGGAGCCGCAGGACAGGGTGCACCGGAAGGAGCCACAGGACAGGGTGCACCGGAAGAAGCCACAGGACAGGGTGCACCGGAAGGGCCCCCAGGAGGCCAAGTAGCAGCAGCTCAGTGGGTGGCCATAGATCTGGACTGTCCCCTGCCCACTTCCTTCCCATGAGAACTGCACACAAACGTCCAGAAGTTCAACAACACCAGAACTGTGGGTCTCATGGCATATAACAATTAAAGGAAATAAATGAACTGACTTCAGCTGGGGTACCTCTGGAATTCTGGTCATCAGAGATGAATTGAAATGAGGCCTACTATAAAGACATCTTGAAAAACCAAGTCAAATCTAGCCTGATTATCTTATTACGTAGTTTGAAAAATAGTATTTTGTTTCTCAGAACAAGGGAAAAAGGTGAGTGTGTGCATATGTACAGAAGATTAAGACAGAGAAAGAGAGAATGAGAGAGACACACACAGCCAGGAGTGGGTAGATTTCGGGGAGACAAGAGGGAATAGAATAGACGATAAGGAAGGAAATAGAACTTACAAATGACTCCTAAGGGACTGTGAGGCTGACAGAGCTCATGCCTCTGTGTTAAGGATAGCTAGTTCATGGCTTTTCTCTTTGACTTTACTAAAAGAGAATGCCTCCATATGTGTTCTAGGCATACAAGGGGGTAACTCATGATGAGAACCGGGTGTGTTATTCTTGGCCCCTCCTTGGGGTCTTATAACCCCTCTATTTCTAGAGACTGTAGAAATGCTGCCAGTCCCAGGCCCCTGCCCTGTAGGAAGGCAGAAAAAAATTTTTTTTAACAATTAAATCCAAATCCCTAAGCGTGGCACTGCAAGGAGAAACTTCAAGTGGGGAGAAGCGGCGATGTCATAGGGTCCAGATGTTACCTCCAGAGACTTGCTTTACCTTCCTGATTTTCTGGCTGATTACAAACTGGCTTCAGGATATGCTGCTCTCACACTTGGGCTGTAGTTTGGAGACAAAATATTTTCCTTCCACTCTATAACATGGCTGGGATAAAAACTGAAATATGTAAATGAGTCTACTAAAAGGTTAGGGGAAAAACAGGAGGAGAATGACACACATAGCAACTTGATTCCAGATTGTTTGGTGATCGGTAAATGACGGGTGGGGAGTCGCGCTCCTAGCGTGTCCCGCGGCGGGCCGCTGGCGCCACCCTGTGGCCGCCTGTGCACACTGCAGCCTGAGCCCGCCTCGGGGACCGCCGCAGCCCGCGCCCGGGGGCCCAGCTACAGCTTCGCAGCTCCGCCCCCGCCAAAACCCAGCGAGAAATTATTTGCATTCCTGGAGCCTGCAAGAGCGAAAAATGAGCTCTAGGAGCCGGTCGGCGGCAGGCGGATGGAAGAGAGCAAGGGGTGGGCCGTTCGTGGCCCATTCGCCTGAGTACGAGGAGGAGCGCCCGACTCAGGGGCGGTCCCCCAAAATGCCAACGTCATTGTATCCTCGGGGCCGGCAGTTGTGAGAACCCGGCGGCAGGATGGAAGTTCGTAGTCTACGAGGGCCCGCGGCCTCCCCAGGCTGGTGGCGAGTCCCTCCGACCCCGCCATCCCGCCCGCCCGGCGCGGCGCCACGTGGCGCCTGTCTGTGCAGGCTGCAGCTGCCGCCGATTCCGGGGCTGCTGCGGGGCGCCGAGCGCAGGCCCGTCTGTGGTGTGCCCGGCCGAGCCTCCCCGGAGACGGGGACTGGGAGATGACAGGAAACGGGAGGACGGCACTGGATCCCAGCAGGCGCCCCAGCTTCTCCGCCCGCCGCGAGCGCAACCGGAGGCGGCGGCCGCAGGGAGCGGGTGGGGAGTGCGCGAGGTCCCCCGCCTCCCCGGCCAAGTCGGGGGACCTCCCTGCCGCTCCCTCACTGTCAGGAGCAGGAAGGGAGCTGGCTCGGCGGGCTCAGCAAGCCCGCGGCTTGGAAGGCCCCGGGGTCCCCAGGGGCCACCCCGCAGGGACTCAGGAACCGCCGAGCTTCACCCACAAGCTCCACGGCCTCTCCTATCACGGATGAAAGATTCCAGGACTGACAAGGAGGCCCTGGAGGCATCTCATGCAGCTGACGGGGAGGACGGTGGGTCGGACTTTCGGGGCGGGGTTGAATGTCTTTCTTCGCCCTGGGACCTACCCGGGCTTCACCTGTTTGGCGGCTTCACCTGTGAGGGTCTTGGGCGCATCCTTCAATCCTAGGGCTTCCCAGCGTGGACAGGTGGAGCAGAACAGGCATTAGGTTGGAAGGGTGGGTCAGTTAGGAATCGTTCCTCATCGTCCAGGCTCGGTATGGAGACCTCTAAATTCATTCTGGGACCACAAGAGCTTCTGTAGGAGTTCAGGCCCGTTTCAGAACGCTCAGGTTCCTAGCCTGAGAAGTAATCTCCAAAGTGGACCAACCGGTTTGGGTAAAACAGGAATAGTTGGGTCCATTCTGGGTCTTTCCCGGCTAAATGCCTTCAGGTTTTAGGAATTTTCTCCTAGGGAGCCCTAGGATTAGCTAGACCTGCCCAGCGATTCCAGCCTTGAGAACCAGACAGAATGGAGGCATAGCTGACAGCTGGCTGGGAGGGGACTAACAGTCCTCACGGCCACCAAGCTTAGTTGCAGACAGATCCTCTGGGCTGTAGAGAGACAACAATAGGAGCAAGGAGACAGGTTAGGAAGGTAGGTGAGAGGCAGTGGCAGCCTGGACTAACATGGTGGCAGCGGAGCTATTGAGAGTGGTCACATTTGGAAGATGTTTTGCAGGAAGTGTCAACAAAGCTACTTCTTGATTAGACGTAGGGAATGTGAGAAATCCTAGCACGTTGGGAGGTCGATGCAGGCGGATGCTTCAGCCAGGTGTTGGAGACCAGCCTGGGCAACATGGCAAAACCCCATCTCTACAAAAAATGCAAAAATTAGCCAGTGGCACGCGCCTGTAGTCCCACCTACTCTGGAGGCTGAGGAAGGAGGATTGGTTGAGCCCAGGAGGCATAGGCTGCTGTGAGCCGAGATTGCGCCACTGCACTCCAGCCTGGCGATAGAGCAAGACTCCGCCTCAAAAAAAAAAAAAAAAAAAAAAAAGGTGAGGTGATTATTACCAGTCTCAGAGCTATAATAGTATAAGACAGAAAGCCCTTAAGATACATCTGTATTAAGCTTGGCAGTGGAAAGCGGGATGTCGCACACACACAAAGCTAGTAATGTCAAAATCTGGTCTTGCATAAGGTCTTTCAGCTACAGACTTCGTTACCGCACACTGGCCGGAAGGTGGGAACAAGGCAATTGCCTGCTGTCCTCCCCCCTTTCTTCTCCACTTCTTGTTTTGTTTCTAAATGTGGAGTCAAAACTTCCAAAAAGTAAGAAGCTCAGTTTTCTGCCTTCCCCCTTCATCTCCCTATCACACTAAGCACATACTACTCCTTACAACTTAGAGAAGATAAAGAATAAATTGTGGAGAAGGAGCATATGTTAGAGTAAAAAATTCCCAGACATAATATGGGAGTTCATGGAGAAAGAAAACCTCTAAGGAAGACTAGAAATAATTGGTTTAGGGATTCTGGAGAAGTACATGAAATTCCCCAAATGTGGTATTCTCTGAGAAGATCATTTAATTTTGAGGAAGCAATGGCATGATACCCAGGGAAACAGCAGTCCTCTGGAGCCTGGCTGTGTGACTTCAAGGCCCGCTTCTTCTGGAAGGGCAGAAAAAGACCTCGAAGGGGAGAAATGGGCATTTACGTAGGTTTATAAGTACCATCTTTATTTTAGAAAATAACCATTTTCGGGCCAGGCGCAGTGGCTCAAGCCTGTAATCCCGGCACTTTGGGAGGCTGAAGCGGGCAGATCACGAGGTCAAGAGATCAAGAGCATCCTGGCCAACATGGTGAAACCCTGTCTCTACTAAAAATACTAAAATTAGCTGGGCATGGTGGCACGCGCCTGTAGTCCCAGCTACTCCGGAGATTGAGGCAGGAGAATCGCTTGAACCCAGGAGGCGGAGGTTGCAATGAGCCACGATCGCACCGCTGCACACCAGCCTCAAGTCAGAACGAGACTCTGTCTCAAAAAAAAAAAAAAAAAAAATCATTTTCTACCTTGAATCCTAGTTTATTGTGACTACAGCTTGCAAAATTTCAGAATATGGCTGAATTAAAATCTTGGTCCTACACTCAAATAGCTTTTTTTGGAGTGCAGAGTCGCGACCTCGGCTCACTGCAACCTCGGCTCACTGCAACCTCCGCCGCCCGGATTCAAGCAATTCTTCCACCTCAGCCTCCCGAGTAGCTGGGACTACAGGCACGCGCCACCACGCCCAGCTAATTTTTTTGTATCAAATAGCTCTTTTAATTGCAATTTCTTATCCCAATTTCTTATCCTTTCATTCCACCATGAAATCTATATCATGACACATAATAATAGACTTTAATTTACCAAATACCTATTTACCTTTCAAGGATTATTTCGTTTAGCCTTCATAATATGTGTTGCTGTCATTGCCCCACATTCAATAGGGTGACTTTTAATACCATTCTATTACTTTGAACAATTTGTATAATGTATTCTTTCCTCAGTGTTTGATAAAGCTGTGTGGGCTTGCTTGTTTTTTGAGACGGAGTCTCACTGTCACCCAGGCTGGAGTGCAGTGATCTCGGTTCACTGCATCCTCCACCTCCCAGGTTCAAGCGATTCACCTGCCTCAGTCTCCCGAGTGGCTGGGATTACAGGCACGCACCACCACGCCCGACTAACTTTTGTATTTTTAGTAGAGACAGGGTTTTGCCATGTTGGCTAGGCTGGTCTCGAACTCCTGACCTCAAGGGAGCCACCCACCTCGGTCTCCCAAAGTGCTGGGATACAGGTGTGAGCTACTACACCCAGCCTTGGTGCTACTTTTAAGGATATATATATCTGATTTTTTGGTTTTTCTTATAGTTATTCTTTATTCAGGTATTCTGCTTTTCTGGGATCAACTTTGGTAATTTGTATGGAAAAGTCAACATTTTGTCTACATTTGCAAATATATATCACAAATACACATCATTTTAATATATTCTATATCTAATGTAACTTATGTGCTTTTTCAATATTAAGCTTACAGAAGGATTAACTCTAATTTTCTTTTCGGAGAACAGCCTTTGGTTTTATAAATCCCATTTTGGTGGAATAGGAAGGTATGATCTGTTTCATTGTCTATGCTTTCATCTTTATTTATTCCTTCTGATTTCTACAAGTTTTTGTTGTGTTCCTTTATCGGCTTTTGAGTTAAAAACTTACTTCTCTGTCTGTCGCCCAGGCTGAAGTGCAGTGCACAATCTCAACTCACTGTGACCTCCGCCTCCCAGGCTCAATGATCCTCCTGCCTCAGCCTCCCCAGTAGCTGGAACTATAGGCATGCACCACCCACATCCAGCTAATTTTTGTATCTGTTGGAGACACAGGGTCCTGCCATGTTGTCCAGGCTGGTCTCCAGCTCCTGAGGCAGTAATTGGGAGGCCAAGGCAATCTGCCCACCTGTTATTTTCTCTTAAATGCATTTTAAGGCTATGAATTTTCTCCTGACTGCTTCACATAGGTTTTAATATTATTTGCCATGAAACAGATTTCACAATGGAATGACAGATAATTGGGAGAAGTGGCAATTCAAGGAGGTATTTAAATATAGGGCTAAGATTTGAAATCTAGCTTATCGAGACCAAAGCTTGTGAAATCTCAGGGTATGGTTGAACTATAGTGTTCTTATTTCTAAAGAGTGGATAATTTTTATTCTGATATCCCCTTTAACCCATGTGCTTTTTCCTAACAGTACAAATTAAGGGGAGCATGTTTATTTTATCGTTTTATAATTAGTTAACTATGCCCTGGTCCCTATAGTTTCAGCTTTTCAACACTTGTTAAGACTTAATTTGCCATCTCACTTATGGTCAATTTTTTTGTCAATATTCCATGTGAATTTGAAAATGATGTAACTTTTTTTTTTTGAGAGAGTTTCGCTCTTGTTACCCAGGCTGGAGTGCAATGGCGCGATCTCGGCTCACCGCAACCTCCGCCTCCTGGGTTCAAGCAATTCTCCTGCCTCAGCCTCCCGAGCAGCTGGGACTACAGGCGCGCAACACCATGCCCAGCTAATTTTTGTATTTTTAGTAGAGATGGGGTTTCACCTTGTTGACCAGGATGGTCTCGATCTCTTGACCTCGTGATCCACCCGCCTCGGCTTCCCAAAGCGCTGGGATTATAGGCATGAGCCACCGTGCCCGGCCATAACCTTTTTATTTTGAATACATAAAAGTGGCATATTGGATAAACCTTTCTAAACTAGTATATGCAAATCATTTATAATGGGAAGGAGGGAATTAGAGTCTCAAAGATAAAAGCAAAGTGAAACAAAACTGTGACTATTCTTCCTGGCATGAGGAAATAATATATGAATTACAAGCATGCTTGAGTAACGTAGATCGAGTTGATGGATAGAAATGTGACCCCTCACAGCACAGAGATGACAAAGTAAATATATTTGGCCCTCCTGGCAGGGTAGAAGTATGTGTTCCCAAAATCATCTGGATATGCCATCGTATAGTGTATTAGTAAAGAGTGCAGGCTCCTGAGATGGACCACCTGATGTGTAACCTGGCTCTGCTCTTTATCAGTAGTATGTTCTTAATCTGTTCTCATCTTAAAACTGGGAATATAGTAACGCTTACTTCATAATGTTTTTATGAAGGATTATTGTTTAATGTTTCCTACTAATAAGCAATTCAATATTAGCTGATGGTCGTAGGGAAGTCTTGTCAAGTGCTACACAAGTTTCCCATCTGTAATGCACAGGTGAAAAATAGCTACTGATTCAAGATCGTATACTGAAGATAGGTTGCTTTCTTCTCATATTCCACCCCAAATTCCTAGAAATGATAAAAAATTGACAAAGATGGCAGATGGGGTAACGGTAAAGAGTGCCGAGGAGGACTCCACAAGAGTGGACCAAAAAATGATCCACATGTTTTGGAACCAGGAGACAAAAGTTGGTCTTGGGGCAGCTGACAGGATGACCGTTCAGGTACCACAGCAGGAACAGCTGGTAAGGCTTATTCATATCCACCCATCTCCTACCTTGGTGACTGAAGTCTTTGTTTAAATTTATTTTCTAGAGACAGGGTCTTGCTCAACTGCCCAGGCTGAAGTATAGTGGCACGATCTCAGCTCACTGCAGCCTCAACCTCCTGGGCTCAAGCTATCCTCCCACGTCAGCCTCCCGAGTAGCTGGGACCACAAGCATGCATCACCACACCCAGCTAAGTTTTGTATTTCTTGTAGAAATGGGGTTTCACCATTTTGCTGAGGCTGGTTTCGAACTCCTGGGCTAAAGGGATCCACCCACCTTGGCCCCTCAAAGTGTTGGGATTACAGGTGTGAACCACCGTGGCTGGCCGGTAACTGACGTCTTTGACCCCAGCAGTGAGTGAGGTCATCTGGTTGAAGGAGGCAGGAAAATGTACAAGAGTAACTTCAGCTAGAAAATGCTGGAAACAATTTAACAAGCAGAAATGATTAACTCAGAAATCATCAACCTGACTCCGCCAGGCTCATGTTAAAATTTATATTTAAACATTTCCCAAATTATGTGCATACTCTTCTTTTGGCTGTAAGACATGTTTGTCTCTGTGCTAATAGTTTTCTAGATAATTTCTATTCCTTTGACTTCTTATATTAAATCCTCAAAATTAAGAGTTTTCAACTAAAAAATCAGAAATAGGAAAGGAGTGTTTAATGAAATAATTTCACTTTTTCCTGAAAGTATTGAAAGCATCATCTGATAGAAAAAAGGTACTTGCCAAACATTGTATCAGCCTTTATAGAGCACTAGTAAGAGTTTTTTGTTTCCTAATTTATTTTCCTACTGGGCCACATAGCAGACACTCGAAGGTTCTACATAACAAAGGTCCACAAGCAAATTGTGAAAATGCCTTATTGGATGGTGTTTTTAGAATACAGAAGGTCTTATTTCCTTAATGCAAGATGCTTAGGGAAGTCACTCTCAAGTCACCAGAAATCTATTAAAGCACCACTTGCTGGAAAATGGAATGTGCTCTGAAAGTAAAACGGTGCTCTTGCAAGTGTCTTCCTCACCATAACAATAATGACAGTGACACTGAACAAATATTTACCACGTTCCAGCCACTGTACCAAGTGGTTGGGGTATATTATTTCATTCACTCTTCATATCATGCCTAGAAGATAGTTTCCATTATTTTTCCCACTTTACAGAGGAATAACTTGAGGATCCATTTGCTGTAAGGGAGTTTATTTATCATAAACGAGTAAAGAAACTTTTCCAAGATCATGCAGTCCTTATGTGGGGAAGCTAGACTCAAAGCTGACGTTCATCGCCACTACAGGAAAGTGCCTTCTCAGCAAGAACAACTCTGTTACAGAGCTAAGAGGAGAAATGGGCAAGGTGGTAAGAGCTAAAATATCTGTTGTTGATATTGCAGATACAGCTCTGAACTTGACCCTAAAAATAATCTCTAACTTCAGTTGTGTCTGAGCGGCCTCCAGCATGATATGTGATGCGAGAGCTAAGTTATGTGTGTTCTTTTTAACGCCTCTTCTGCATCCAGATAGATACCTCTTTTCTGTTTTTATTAGAGGAAAAAAAGACAAAAAAAAAGCAGGGAGATCTTAGCAGAACCAAGACAGATTAGATTATATTAACCTTGAAAATGGTGATAGCAGTCAGTGATATTGAACCTGAAATAATTTAAATAATGATCAGGGACTTACCAGAGCTAAGCTCGTGGACCACTGGGATTTCTCTTATTTGGGTCTCAGTCTTCCATAAAGTGAAGGGACTATAATTGTCCATTTTCAAGGTTCCTTCCAAATGTGAGTCATGTATAATCCCTTGACTCTTTAGGAGATTCCTGGTGTTAATGTCAATACTGTCCTTCATAATGCTTCTGAGTTAGCTTAGGTAAGGTCCTTGACCCAATGACTTACACTCTGAGGCTTCTAAACAGGTATGACTCTGAGGCTTCTAAACAGGTATGTGGACCTCGGTGGTTGCAACTTCACTCAAATCCTCATTCTGTGTTGTGCTCTCCCTAATCTGGAGGGTAAAAGATTTCAAACTCAATCATTTCTAGTTAAATTCAACTCTTGGAGCTCCAACCTATCATAAACATAATCCCATTTCCCACATACTCAATTTCTTTTCTTTTCTTGAATCCATCATTAATCCCATAGATATTGAGTGCCTAATGTATTCCAGATACAGTTCTACATAATAGGAGAACAGCAGTGTATGAAACAAAGTATCTACCTTCATAGGACTTATTCTGAGGAGGCAGGAGGGGAGACACATGATATATTACTCAGATGTAGTCTAAGTTATTATAACAAATAAGTCCCCTCTAAAAACAGTGCTTTGAATAAGATACAAGTTTATTTACCTCTCATGTAACAGTCCAGGGCTCACAGAGCAGTTCTGCCATCCTCGTCACAGGGCTTCTGCCTCTGGGTCCAAGGTAGTTTCTCCAATTCCTGCCATCACATCTGCACCCCAACCAGTGGAGAGGGTGGAAGAGCAAGGGCAAAATATACCTGTTCTTTTTAGGGCACAAACTAGAAGGAATCTATACAACTTCCATTCACATCTGATTGGCCCAGAACAGAAGCTGGTAAATTAGCCTTTAGTTGAGAAGCCATGCACCTCGACAACAGGGAGTTAAAGTATGGAGGGAAAGATCATTTTTATGGAAATCAGTCTTATCCAGAAATATAAACAAGTAAATAAATACATTAGTATTCAGATGGTACATGCAAAAAAAATTAAAGTTATGAGATATGGAATATCAAGAAGTGAGGAGAGAAAAGGAGGGGGGCTTGTTATCTTACCTAAGATGTTCAGGGAAGACCTCAATGTAGCTGATACCTTCTGAGCAGAAGCTTAAAACACACTAGGAAGCCAGTCATGCAAATACCTAGGGAAGAGCCTTTTGAGAAGAGAAAATAGCAAGTGCAAACATCCTGAGATAGAAGGGCCTTGATGTATTCAAGGAAGTACAAGGAGATTATGATGACATGGAATAAACGAGGCAGTGGTAAGAAAGAGGGTCAGAGAGTGAACGTGGGCCTTAAAGCTGAAATTATTGGAGGGTTTTCCATTGGAGAAGAGTATGTGAATGGTATGATCTGACTTATGTTTCAAAAGTGCATTCCAGCTGCTTTGTGGAAAATACAGGAAAGAAAGAGCAGAATCAAGGAGGCCATTTTAAAAGCCATTGCAAATACCCAAGAGACATAGAGGCTTGGAGCAGGGAAACAGTGGTGGAGATGGTGAGATATAGTTGGATGCTGGACATATTTTGAGCCAGGAAGATTTTCTGATAAATTGCATTTGGAAAATAAGAGAAAGCTTATTCACTCACCACTCTAATAGTCACACCAGCCTATAATCCCAGCACTTTGGGAAGCCAAGGCAGGTGTATCACTTGAGCCCAGGAGTTCAAGACCAACCTGGGCAACATAATGAGACCCGATCTCTACAAAAAAGCCTTTAAAAATTAGCCAGTCATGATGACATGCACCTGTAGTTCCAGCTACTCAGGAAGCCAAGGTGAGATGATCACTTGAGCCTGAACTGTAATCATGCAGCCTGGGTGACAGAGCAAGACTCTGTCAAAAAAAAAAAAAAAAAAAGAGGCCAGGCATGGTGGCTCACACCTCTAATCCTAGCACTCTGAGAGGCCAAGGCAGGCAGATCACCTAAGGTCAGGAGTTCAAGACCAGCCTAACCAATATGGTAAAACCCCATCTCTATAAAAATACAAAAATTAGGCCGGGCATAGTGGCTCATCCATAATCTCAGCACTTTGGGAGGCCGAGGCGGGCAGATCACCTGAGGTCAGGAGTTCAAGACCAGCCTGGCCAACATGGTGAAACCCTGTCTTTTAAAAAATAAAAATTAAAAATTAAAAAATTTAAAAATTAACTGAGTGTGATGGTGGGTACCTGTAATCCCAGCTACTCAGGAGGCTGAGGCAGGAGAATCACTTGAACCTGAGACACGGAGGATGCAGTGAGCTGAGATGGCACCACTGCACTCCAGCCTGAGTGACAGAGCCAGACGAGAGGAGAGGGGAGGGAAGGAGAGAGGAAAGGTAAGGAGAGGGGAGAATAACAGGAAAGTGAAAAGAAAAGAAAGAATAGTCACATTCCAAGAAAAGACAACCTCAAGAAAATCAAGCCAGGACCATGGTGAACAAAGCTTCAAGAGTTTTGAGATGCTGTAAGCCGAGTATGAGGCGCGTAAATTGTTCTGCACTCTGCAGGTAGGAGGGTGGGATAGCCAAAGCTGTTCAATATAATAATATTAAAAAACAAAAGCAATTGAAGCAAAATAAAAATGTTCTTAAGAGATATATTAAATGGAAATGTTACAACCTGGGTGAGGGGTGAGGAATTAATAACCTCTAATTGCAGAGTAAAAAATGGAATGATTGAGAATTCCATCTGCCCAAATCAGACAATTAAAAAGTTGAAAGAGGTTACGGTAAAAATTGGGTACAACTAAAACTTTAAAATAAAAAAATCCCAGAGGATACGTGATATACTCATCACAAAGAAAATTCTAGTTGAAACGTACGGACTTGGGGAATGGATACCTTTGTGTCTCCATCTCTTAGCGCAGTAGCTGGCCCCATGTATGTTCTCACAGAATTTTCCTCAACTCTCCAACCAGGGGCCACTTTTCACTCTCAATTCACATATTTCCTTTTTAAAAAAAAAAAAAAAAAACACGGGGTTTC
>PVKV010027737.1:12174-26113 GCA_004027835.1 Alouatta palliata | reverse complement strand
ATCAAACACCGCATATTCTCACTCATAGACGGGTGTTGAACAATGAGAACACATGGACACAGGGAGGGGAGCATATCACACTGGGGTCTGTTAGGGGGAAAAAGGGGAGGGACAGCGGGTGGTGGGGAGTTGGGGAGGGATAGCATGGGGAGAAATAACAGATACAGATGATGGGGAGGAAGGCAGCAAATCACACTGCCATGTGTGTACCTATGTAACAATCTTGCATGTTCTTCACATGTACCCCCAAACCTGAAATGCAATAAAAAGTATATATTAAAAAAAAAAAAGAAAGCAGAAAAAGAAAAAAGAAAAAAGAAAAAGAAAAAAAAAGAAAAAGAAAAAAAAAAAAGAAATTAAAGCAACAGACTTACGTGTCACCACAGACTTTTGCCTTATTTTGAATGTTGTGCTCTAATGAGGAACATCACCAGCTCCCCTCGCCCTGGGGTGAGGCCAGCATGGAGATTCTTGTTCCCTGCTTCACAGGGAGCTCTTTTCTTCGCTGGTGTGCGGTGCTGAAGCTCCTCTGTCTTCGAAAGGCAGTTAATTTCTAGCCCAGATATGGATAGTGTGAGATTCTGTTTCTCACCCTCCATGCTTGTGTTAGCAGCTGCTACCACCACCACTGCTAGTCCAGTTATCACCACTACTTCTATTCCACTGTTTTTACTATTGACTTTACTATTGTTAAACCACCACGATTTCCCCTGATATCAAAATCCTGACTTTAGCTACTGTATTCTATTACTTTTTTATGACATCTGCAGAAAGAAATGCTTGTTTTCCATACCCTAAGTAGAGAAGCTTGCAAGCTTTCTTTGAAATGTAGATTGGGTTGTATTTTAAAAATTTTTTATATTGAAAAAATTGTTTAATTCTTTGGGCCAGGCATGGTGGCTCATGCTTATAATTCCAGCACTTTGGGAGGTTGAGGTGGGAGGAGAATTTGAACCCAGGAGTTCAAGGCCAGACTGCGAAACATACTGAGACCTCATTCTACCAAAAAAATAAATTAGTGAGGCATGGTAGTCTAGAGGCTGAGGAGGGAGGATCACTTGAGCTCACGAGATCAGAGTGAGGCTGCAGTGAACTGAGATTGCACCACTGCAATCCAGCCTGGGCGACAGAGCAAGAAAGACCCTGTCTCAAAAAACAACAACACACACACACACACAAACTAAAAAAAATATTTTTAATTTTTGTGGATACATAGTAGGTATGTATATTTATGGGGTACATAAGCTATTTTGGTACAGGCATGTAATGTGTAATAATCACATCAGAAAACTGGGTATCTGTCCCCTCAAACATTTATCCTTTGTGATACAAACAATCCAATTGTACTCTTCTAGTTATTTTAATATGTACAGTTAATTATTATTGAGTATAGTCCCCCTGTTGTGCTGTCAAATACTAGGCCTTATTAATTCTTTTTAACTTTTTTTTTTCTTTTTTTGTAGACTGGGCCTCATTTCTGGCTTGCTTTGAGCTAGCTGTCTTCTGGCTAACAAAATAGTTGAGTGCTATTTTCTTTCACTAAAGGCAGTCACATGCACCACTTTCATTAGCAGGTTAATTAACTTAGTGAAATAGATGATTCAGGTGAACTTTGACCTCCACACTTCCCAGGTATTCAGTTTTTCAGTGCAAAGACTAAAAATACAAAAGGAAGAGCATAGATGCTGCTTGTTTTCCTTTTCTGTGTCCAGGGGCTAATGCAGGGATTGACAGAAAACCCTTTGAAACTGAGTTTCTAAATCTAAGTTTCTGCCAGGGGAGAGGGGTGCAGTGCTCCCTCTTACGAGGACAAGAGCTGTTGAAAGCAGCAGAGGGCTTGTGTGTGTGTTGTGGTGACTAATGTCCAAGGGCCCCTGAAAAATCAGTTGGCAGCTTCCCATTGAACACACGCCAGAGGCAGGAAACACAGACTAAAGATCATGCTTATGAATGTAATTGCCTAATAATTTAAAATCTTTATTGATATTATCCATGAATATTAACGTAACTTCTAAAAATGTTCTTAGGTAACTTAAAAAAGGCACATTGCTACATTAACATTGAAGTAAGAGGATATGATGGCAATTTATTGTAGAATTTTACTGAGTTCCCTGACTACTAAGAAATGGTTCCATTTAATTTTTCCTAGAGATAAACTGTATCAGCATTAATTCATCAATTTATTTGAAAACATGTATGTGCTATAAAACCTATGGGATACAAAGTTGATACAGATGTATTCTTTACTCTCGAATATTTACTATTTCATAGGGCGCTAGGTGGTCAGACAGATATATTATAGTCAAGCACAGTTATTACCATAATAGGTGTGAGCCAGGTGCTGCAGAGCAAAGAGGGTGCATGTATTTTCACAATTTAGCCCTGCATTTATAAGCTTACCCATTTCGATATAGTTACATATAACTCATGAAAATATATTATCATTGAATACTGCAAAAAAAAAAAAAAAACCCTGTTAACTTTAAATGGTAAATTACTGTATTTTTGAATGAGTGACTTAAACAATGACCCATTAAAGGCTGGGCGCGGTGGCTCACGCCTGTAATCCCAGCACTTTGGGAGGCCAAGGCGGGTGGATCACGAGGTCAAGAGATCGAGACCATCCTGGCAAACATAGTGAAACCCTGTCTCTACTAAAATATAAAAATTAGCCGGGAGTGGTGGCGTGCGTCTGTAGTCCCACCTACTCGGGAAGCTGAGGCAAGAGAATTGGTTGAACCCGGGAGGCGGAGGTTGCAATGAGCCGAAATCGCACCACTGCACTCCAGCCTGGCGATAGAGCGAGACTCTGTCTCAAAAAATAAAACTAAAAAAAGAGAATTACCCATTAAAACTTAGTTGTGGCCTGGACAATAATCAAAACAAAAATTGGCTTTTAATTTGCTGGGAATAGGGAGGTTTTGGTTTAGTGAATTGCGCATAAGATTTGAGCCAAAGAACAGCACTTCTCCATTTATGTCTTCTCTGCATGTTTTTTAGAGTTGTCATTTACTTGTGATATTAGCATCAGTATGAAAATAATTTGAAGCTTCGTGTTGTGCAGTCCTGAACTGATACCACATGTAGCATACTTACTGTGTAATTTGGGGGATATCTGAAGATATGGTTTCTTAGAATGAGGATATGATGCCCTTTCTGTTGGAACCCACTGATTCACAGGGGAAAAAGGACAAATAAAGTCCTCATTCAAATAAAAATTCTCTTCTTTTATTAAATTTCAAGGAGATGTAGGATTTAGCTCACCTACTTTTAAAAGAGAGATATAGAGAAGACATGGTGAAAGGGACAGAAGTAGAAAACCCAAGTAAGAGAAAAGCTTGATGTTGTTATTTGCCTTCCACCACTTCCTCCTTACCAGTTAAAAAAAGGATGACCTGAGCCCTTTAGAGAGGGATAGAGGAGGAGTTATGATGAGAAGAGGACTAAGAAGAGGCTTGATAAAGTCTAAGCTGAGACTCAGCTAAGAAGGAAAACTCTTCTCGTACCTTAATGTTTGTAAATGGGCTTCATAGTAGTCTCTTCTCTGCCTTTCAAAACTGCCAATCATCTTATTATAATGGCCACTCATAATTTGAATTATGCCAGACCCTCAAATTCAGGGCCCATCTTTCAAATGCAATAGTAAGTGTCCCACTGAGAACATCTTTCTTTAACACACGAGTTGGCTCTCGATGGTCCTTGCATCATGAAATTTAAATTAGAAAATCTGCATGGTGTGAGGGTCTATTAGGACCCACTGACCTTCTCATGATATGTCATTTCTCCGTTCAGATTGAAATAACTTATCTCACAGTAAGCTGTAGAGGTTTTTCTTCTTCCATGGCCTCAGTTAACACTAGTCCATTATTGCTAGCAATTTTGGAGGAGTTGCCGTTTATTCTTTCAAATAAAAAAAGGGAAGCCATCCTGTTTGCATTCATATCTTTGAGAAAAATCAAGATGACTTTTACATGTAGAGAAAAAGGAAACTATATACTTATTAGTGGTAGAGGAAAAGGAGAGATTCAGAGTTTTATAGTGAATTTTAGCAGTCTGACCTTCAAATGTGTCCTTTTTTAAGCATCAGTATTGCTAGTATTAAAGTGGTAAGAGGAGGCTGCACCTTGAAAAGCCACTCATGCCTTGCCTGTTGTGATAGCTCCCTGGTTATGTAACATTTTCTCATCTAGAGAGCTTTGGCCTGATGTATAATATTAGGATGTTTTAGACCTTGATGGTGTTAAACTTTCTTCTTCAGAAGTTACATGCATCAATATTGAGTGCTTTTCTGCCATTTTCCTTCCCCACCTTGGAATACGCAAGCTATTCTTGCCTTTCTGAAGAGGCAGAGAGGCTAAGCATGATTGTTGAAGACACATGGCTTTGTTATTGGAATATATCACTTTTCACTGGATATACCTGAGAGAGAGGCTAGGCAGCATCGAATTACTGGGAGTTTGCATATGTGAAGACCAGAATTAACTGACTCCCTGACCTCCTTTTCACACACTATGTTCCCCAACTTGCTAAGTTACCATTTTTAGTGAATGCAGTGCTCTCCATCCAGTGCCCAAGGCAGAGAGAGGCACGGTTATAATTCTGAGGTCTTCTGTTTTCTCTCCCACTGCTTCCCCACACACGTTCAATCAATTACCAAATATTTCTTTTCCATGTAGTCTCCTAGAGTTCTTCCCATTTCTCCTTCTACTGTTGTAGTCTAAATCCCATCATTTCTTATTAAATTATATAATGATGTCCTGACTGTCCTTGTCTTGTCTACATATGCCACATCATCTCTCTAGTAAGAAGAAAAACATTTAGTTCTATATGCTGCAAAAATGGAGTTAGTATAACATAATAGTTAAAGATATAGGCTCTGTAGCCAGGATGTCTGGATTTGAATCCTGACTTTATTACTTTGGCAAAAGCAGTTATGTAAACGTTGGTAAATCTCTAAGCCTTGGTATGTATTAAAAAAAAATAAAGCTTTTCTGATTGGATTGTTGTGAGGATTGAATGGCATGAACATTTAGCATAGAGTTTGGCACATAGCAAGCACTTCAGCATCACTACAACACCAATAATCATAAAGTGCCAAGCTGAGTATTCCACTTTCTTTTTTTGTTTTTGTTTTTTTTTTTGAGACAGAATCTCGCTTTTTGGCCCAGGCTGGAGTGCAATGGCATGATCTCAGTTCGCTGCAACCTCCATCACCCAAGATCAAGCAGTTCTTGTGCCTTAGCCTCCCCAGTAGCTGGCACTACAGGCTTGCACCACCACACCTGGCTAATTTTTGTATTTTTAGTAGAGATGAAGTTTTGCCATGTTGGCCAGGATGGTCTCAAACTGCTGACCTAAGGTGATCTGCCCACTTCGGCCTCCTGAAGTGTTGGGATTACAGGTGTGAGCCACCATGCGTGGCCTCCAGTTTCCTAATTAAGACCTTTTAACCTCATCTCTTCTTCTAGGATAAAGCCCAGATGCCTCTGGCATGGCATGGAAATCCCAGCTCCCCTCCGCTCTTCATCTGTCAGTGCTCTTGTCCAGAGAAGTGTCCATCTCAACCACTTCCACTGCCCCATGTGGTCCATGCTTTCATGCACATGCTTTGCCATTTACCTGGAGCACCCTCTCGCTCCAAGTCTGGAAATTGCCTTTCTGCCTTCTGAACACGAACCACTCCTTCTCTTTGTGTAGGTGACTCCCATTCATCCTTTCTTACCTCATGTATCAGTTATTCAAGAAAGCTGCTCCCTGGTGGTCTAGGGCTCTCAAGGAGCATCTGAATGTTTTTTTTTGAGATGGAATCTCGCTCTGTCGCCCAGGCTAGAGTGCAGTGGTACAATCTCGACTCACTGCAACTTCCCTCTCCTGGGTTCAAGTGATTCTCCTGCCTCAGCTTCCTGCCTAGCTGGGACTATAGGCGCATGCCACCATGCCCAGCTAATTTTTGTATTTTTAGTAGAGACAGGGTTTCTACTAAAAAGATGGCCTTGGTCTCTTCACCTCGTGATCTGCTCGCCTCAGCCTCCCAAAGTGCTGGGATTATAGGCGTAAGCCACCGTTCCTGGCCTTGAATGTATTCTTATTGCACCTGCCACACCACTGTGCAACTGTGAACTCACTTATCTATATGTTCTCTCTGACTATAATAAGCCTTTGAGGGTAGAGTCTGGATTGTGTTTGCTTTTCTTGTACCCAGTTCTTGGCAGTTTTTATTCAGTTAACATTTGTTTAATACATTAATAAATCACCACCCAATTGAGAATTTGTTTCATGAAGTTTCATTATGCCTAACACATAAGCGGCACCTCATGAATATTTGTTAAATGAGGATGTGTGGCTGTTTAAATTTTTGTGTATCCTTAATTGGCAACTTTTATATGGATACACTGAATATTTAAAGAAATTTAAAGTTACTTAATTCTAAGTACTGAAATTCTCACAGATTCTAAAGTTAACTCATGTAAATAAGTTAGATGATTTAGCAAAGTTGTATAATTTTTTTTTTGTCAAAAATAGGTTTGGTTACGAAACAGTGAGGTGGATTTGCCCTTGTGACTCATAAACTATCTCTGAAGGCAGTATATTTGAAGCTGCTTCAGATGATTCAAAGGTCTAGCAGATAGCTTCTAATCTCAAAGAATGAATAGACTAGGAAAAGAAAAAACAACTTATACTCAAGTAATGTTGTGCCAAAAACACCAGTTCCATCTCTAGCCATAAAAATCATTCATCAGTTTTCTTCAGCTATCTCAAGTTTCTTTTTGTCTGAACACAATGAGATAAGAGTTGGCTTATTATGCACTCCACAAAGAAAATTATAGGATTTTCTAAGAGGAACATTAGGGGACAGTTAGGCTAATCCTGTGTGTATTAGCCTTTGTTGCAAGTGATAGATTACTTAAGCAAATGGTGGAGGTATTGGTTCGTCTTATGGAATTGGCTCTTGTAATCTAGGAGCAGCGTGGTGCTCAGGCTGGTTTCCAAATACTATTCATTGTATAAATGAAAATAAGACTTACATGGAGAAATGGCTGATTCCAGAACTACAGCAGTGAAATGTGAGATGGGCCTGGGACAACTTCATATAAGAAAGCAATAAAACAAAGATTAATGTAATTATTAATTATGCCAAAAGGAAACATGAACCAATTGAAGGGAACCCCAGTGGCCAAACTTGGGACAAGAAGAGCATTAAAAAAATAATGATGGTAATAGATTATTACACAAATAGAAAACAGGGAGGGCAGGGGAAGCTCTTTTTTCTTTTTTTAATAAAAGAAGACTAGTGAATAAATAATAAAAGAATGACAGAGTTAGAAAAATCACTATTTTAAAACCCCGTGTGGAATAATTGAAGCAAGGATGATCAAGGGATGCTAATCCCATTGTGAAAAATTATTGGGAAATAGGACAGCCACATGGTACCACATCTTCACCCCTGGGTTACTCACTGGTATAAAGGGAGGACGTGTACCTTTACAGTAGAGAGATGTGGCAGTAACCATTTTAACTAAATGATTGAGTTTAGCATCAGTAACAATGGGATAGCCTAACATTTTGTGTCTTCTGAGGTGATGAAATATGGAAGTTCACAGTATGAAGTACTTTTATCAAAACCATATAATTTGAATCTAGATTTAGCCTTCAGTTCACAGGAAATATAAGTGAAAGAATAATAGGTTTAATGATACCATGAAGAAACAATCAAACAAATGCACAATTTGGGACATATTGTAAGACTACCAGCCTGGACTCTTCGTCATTAAAGAAGAACAAAGGCAACAGGATTTTTAGATTAAATGATACTGCAAAGATAAAACCGCGACATGCAGTGGGTAAAACATGATTGGATCCTAGACTGGGGAAAAAAATAGTACAAAAAGTGGACAGTTGAGGAAATTTGAATATGGAATGGATATTAGATAATATGAAATTACTGTTAATTTTCTTAGATAGAATGGTATTGTTGACCTGTAGGAAAATGTTCTTATTCCAAGGAGATGTATGTAGAGTCA
Source organism: Alouatta palliata (assembly GCA_004027835.1). Classification (NCBI taxonomy): domain Eukaryota; kingdom Metazoa; phylum Chordata; class Mammalia; order Primates; family Atelidae; genus Alouatta; species Alouatta palliata. Next base: position 18,092 of record PVKV010027737.1, on the reverse strand, counting down.
GAATATTTAGGAGTCAAGGACTATCTGTAATCCATTTTCAAATAGTTCAACAAAATAAATTTTATAAATATGTAAGGAGTATACATGCAAAAGCATATATGGCACTATGTTGCAATTGTTGCATAGATGGAATGTTCCTTGTATTATTCTTTCAACTTTTGTTCTGAAATTAAAAAAATAAATAAACTGGAAAAAAATCAGTATGGTGAAAGCAAAGCAAAATCCTGGAGTGGACTGCTGGCAGGCTGGCAGGCTCACTTCCTCCATCCCTCAGCTCTGTTCCTGTATGTGCACAGAGCCAAACACTTGTGAGCATTGAGTGAAGTGTGAGCCTAGTGTTAGTCACATTTTGGAGCACTGGGAAAATCTTCTCATAAATTGAATAGAGAGGAAGAGCTTTGTCTTGTTTATTTTATTTTATTTTTATTTTTTTTTTAAAGATGGGGTTTCACCATGATGGCCAGGCTGGTCTTGAACTCCTGACCTCAGGTGATCCCCCCACCCCAGCCTCCCAAAGTGCTAGGATTACAGGCGTGAGCCACTGTGCCCGGCTTGTCTTGTTTATTTTTAACATTTCCGTTGTCTATAATGTTGTAGGTATTCAAAAACTGTTGACTGAAAAATACATAAAGTGGTGACCAAATTTGAAGATTGCCTGGAAAAGTGAGAGTATATTAGTGACTTTCAAATTTAGTAAACATTTGTGGAATTTAGTAGAATTGAACTAGTTAAGGGACAAGTAAGTTTAAGATGAATTCCAGGAGTAAGGGGAAGGCCTCTTTTTAAATCTTCTGTGCATGCAACATTTCACATTTTAACTTTTAGTAATACTACTTGCTTTTCTGGATTAGTGATCAAAGCACTTCAGTGGAAGTCTTCTGCAGCTTTCCCTATAGGTAGGGAATGTTTGAGTTTGGTGAGAAATCTTCAGAGGGTGGCATGTGCAATATACTTTGTTCCTTTGTGAGCTGTGAGCTGGGCACTTAATTATGTAAATGATATTGCAAGAGAGCAGTTGCATAATCCCCAAGAGAGCAATTATTATCTGTCTTGGCAGAATGCAGGGCTTCTAATCTGTGAATAAGCAATTCTGTGTGGAAGAGCTACATGCAGAGTGATTCTGTGTCTTAAAGGTCTCTTATGAATTTTTTGAAGTGAAAGCAGTAACTTCATGTGCTGATTAGCTGATGCTTTTGTGTTTCAAAGGGTTTATGATGCTTCCCTTGTGGTTTTAATCCCTCCTGAAATATTTAAGCTACTGAGAATGATTCCTGTAAAAGGTAAAGTGTGTCTAAGTTAAGACTACTAATAATCTGAATGTTTCAAATGTATTAATAGATGAAGTAAAATAGATATGCTTTTTGCAAATTAAAAAAAAACAAATCAAGATAAACCAAACAATGAAATAAAACATTGGCAACACTTTTAAAAAAGCAAAGATACAATAATTAGCTAATATGTTGCTCACTTTTTGATGGTTAGTAGGTTTTTTCCATTTTTTTAAGCTTTATTTTGATATAACTTACATAATAAGCTGCATTTATTTAAAGTTTTCATGTATATGCCACTGCAGCTGATATTTCCAGAAAGAATTAATTCGCTTTTAGAATATGTGTGTATTTTGTCTAGGTGCATGTGAGTCTTTTAGATACTAAAAGCAAATTTTAACATTTTTTTTTAAGCAGTCAGTAGTGTCTGCCTTCCCGCCTATGTCCCTGTTACAGTGTGAATGAGCTGACCGTGCTCTTCTCTAAGGTCAGCTTCTGCACTTGAACACTTGATCTCTCCCCACTTTGCCTAATAAGGACTACATTTGGGGAACTGTCCCTCTCTCCTTTGTGACCAACTCCCCCCTCCCCATCAAGTTATTCCCTTCAAAACAGAAACATGACACGACTTCATCTGCTGTTTCTTAAAATTCTTGACCATTTCTCTGTTCTCCTCTGCAGCAAAACTCAGGTGTCTATTTACTGTCTTCACTTCCTCTTCTCTGTCTCTGAAACCAACTCCAAGAAGACTTTCACCCTAGTCCTTTATATAGAACCTGCTTTTGTCAAGGTACGTGTGACTTTCACACTGCCAGAGTCCATGGGCAGCACTTGGTCTAAATCTTATTTGGCCATCTGCAGCATCTAACATGGTTTTTCACTCCCTTCATCTAGAAACACTCTCTTTACTTGGGTTCAGGAAAACCCTGTCTTCTGATTTTCCTGCTTCCCCATTGGTCACTTTTACTAAGACTCCTTTGTGACCTCCTCATTTTTCTGTGTGAAGTACATACCTATCCCCTGGACCCCACACTTATTGGATGACTAATAGGCATATCAGATTTAACACAGTCAAAATGAGACCACACTCTGGTCTTCCCACAGTTGTGTCTCACCTGGGTTATTGCAAGAGCTTTCTGTTTGGTTTTTCTGCCTCTACTTTTGCTCCAGTCCCTTTCATTCTGTATTCAGCACAGCAACCCAAAAAGATCTTTTTAAACCATCAGAGTATGTCCTTCTTTTGGCCCAAGGCCTTCAACTGTCCTCCCATATCAGTCAGGGTAAAAGATGTCCAATAAGGATCTTCATCATCTGACCCCATTAGCTTTCCATCTCTCCTCCTGTTTCCCCTATTACTCACTCTGCCTTGCTGCATTGACATGCTCAGAGGCCTCTGTGCCAGGGCCTTGGTAAGGGATGCTTCTTTAGGCTGGGATGTTGTGTGCTGCGGTTCTGCATGACTTGCTCCTTTTGCACCTCAGATCTCTGCTCCGCCGTCCTCTTCTCTGTGAGACCTTCTCTAACCATCCTGTTTAGGTCCCCGCACCCAGCCCCACCAGCTCTCCTGATCCCTCCTTCAGTCTTTATTTTTCCCTATTGCATTTATCACCATATGAAAGTAAAAATCCTTGCTTTTTTGTGTTTATTCCTCTGTTTGTCTGCCTTTTCATATTAGAATATAAGTTTCATGAGGGTAGAAATTGCCTTGGTCACAGCTGTATCACCTGTGCCTGAGAGAGACTGCATGCTCGGTCAGTACTGCGAATGAGTAACTGAAAAGCAACTTCAAGGCTGCTTGATGCTTTCTTGTCATTTTTAGAGCAGTCTGAGTGTTACAGAGAATAGATAGCATTCAGAATAATTAACTATATGCTAACAGCTCTTTCCCATTCCTCAGTTTCTCTGTTTGAAGAACATAAGGACATTTCTCACGGCCTGTTGCGAGACGTTTGGAATGAGGAAAAGTGAACTCTTTGAGGCATTTGACCTGTTCGATGTTCGTGACTTTGGAAAGGTAATTATACTTTGTTTTTAATATTACTTTTTAACTGGAGAAGATTTAAGCAAATTGTTTCAAATCTTGAAGTAGCGCATGTAACTTAATGGTTTATGTAATTCTGCATTATATAGTTAAATTTCACATGTAGATGGTGCAGCAAAAACAAACAGAAACCACACACATAAAACAACAACAAGAAAATTGGCATCAACTTTCCAAATGGGATTAGACTTATTTTGCAATTAAAGTAGTATAGGGGGAGGGAATCTTTTCTGCAGAGGTAATTTTTTTCTGCTAGTCACCTCAGAGGGCAGGGTTACTATTATCTGCTCTTTAGATTGATCACTGGACACTCAGGGGTAAGGACCAGTATTCTTTTCCCCCAGTCTTCTCTATATCTGAAAGCTGCTAATTTTTAGGAAGTTGAGAATGTTCTGCTGATTTTTTCTCTATGTTGACACTTAGGTGACTCGGAGAAGACATGAATCACAAGTGTTTGAGATTGCTGAATAATTTCTGTTGCTTGGATTTTAGCAGATAATTGTTGGATTTTCAGGGACATTTTTCACATGGAAATTGTTTTAATGTTTACTATTACTTGTATGCACACTGAACATGTGTATAAGTGAAAAATCATACTTTAAAAAATTATGGTCATTTATTATGAAATGAATGAACATAAACCTCTCACAAGTAACTAGCCATGAAAGAATCAGGTAATTAAGGTGAAGGGACTTCAGCCCATGCTGATGTAATTGCATTATGAAAATAAGCTCATGATAAGGAAAAAACTAATGCTATTGAGAAGTTTGTCCTTGATCTTGTAATTCAGGTGCTAGGGTCTTATCAAAATGTTGTTAGGCTGTTTGAGAGTGATACTTTTTTTGATATCTGAGATACAATATTTTGGTTAGAAAATAAAAACCAATGGATTGTTCTTTGCTAAATAGTATAAACTTGAGACAGCAATATAGGAAATTAGATACTGAAATACAGCACGTATGGGGAAGCCACTCTACCTGGGGAAGGGGAAGGCCTGGGTTCTCTCTGCGGTCTTAGCCCAGGGTCATTTTGTGATCTAGAGGTCACCAGCCTTCTCGGGCATCAGGCTGCCTGTGTGCTTGCAAAGCTGTACAAAGGGAAGGGGGGATAAGAACATGGTTTCTAAGATTCCTTTAATCTCTGGAAAGCTGTGATTTAACTGTCCTGAGGTCCAAAAAGTGATGGAGAAAAAAAGATGGTAATAAGTACAGGGAACTGAAAGCCAAGCCCTTAGTAAGTGAGGTGGTAGTGTATTTGTCTGTGGCCATGAAGCACAGATGAGGTGGACACTTCTCTAAGCTGTCGGCCCTGAAAAACACCAGAGATATTTCTGGTTTTCTTTTTCTTTTATCGTTCCCCCTATTCCTCCTGTACCTTTAAAAAAAATCTTCCTTGATTATCCTTTATTTTCACTAAGAGGGGAAATGAAAAATGAAAATGAATTGGGGAAATGAAAAATGAAAAAAGTCTTGACTTTTTAAATGTCATTAAGGAACTACTTATTTTTCATTTAAATTTGCAAGAAATGGTGTTGATAAATATTGGAAAAATATATAAATACTTTAAAATGCATGGTGTTCTAGTGGAATAAGATTGGATGCTAGATTGATTAGACAATGGAAGCTTTGTAGGAGAGTTGATACTACAAAAAATTGAATGTGAAAGCATAAACTGTATGCTTCTTAAGAATAAATGTATTTTTGACTGCTTAAAATATTTTAGCAGTGGTAGATCTGAAACAGAATTAAACTTGAGATTGTGGTTTAGAACGTGAACCTACATTGCAGTCACTTACGCTTTGCTGCTGCCAAGATTGGAGTAGCTATCTCTTTAGAACTGTATGATCTAAGAAAACACTGAAAGTTAAATAATTTGTGATATCATTTCATAGTTTATCAATACTAATGCTATTAAGCATTATATGCTCTAAGTAAAAACTGCCAATACCACCACTTATTGAACACTTAAAATGTGCAGTCTTTTCAATCTTCATGATATAATTTTTAAAATTATTGTGACAACATTAGGAAGTTGGTACTACATTTTCTCTTCATTGTATAGATGAGAAAATCTGCATCCCAAATCGTATACCTATTAGGGATTGAAGCAATGGTTTGAACTCAGGTCTACCTGATTCTCTCCTGTTGTACCACAGTGCAAACATTCACATAGCAAATAACATGTGCTTTGCATGTAATGAGGGAATCATCACATCAGTTCTAATATGTGGGTACTATTATTTTTCCCATTTATGGATGCTAGCTTGTGAGTAATGGAACTGGAATAATTCATGTAGTTTTAAATTTTTAAGTTGAGAAAATGTGAATAGAGTGTTAATTCAGCAACAAAATAATTTCTGATATCATGAAAATACACATTTTAACAGGATGTGGACAGGCTATTTTCCTTCATTTCTTTTTTTTTTTAATATATATACTTTTTATTGCATTTTAGGTTTGGGGGTACATGTGAAGAACATGCAAGATTGTTACATAGGTACACACATGGCAGTGTGATTTGCTGCCTTCCTCCCCATCACCTGTATCTGTTATTTCTCCCCATGCTATCCCTCCCCAACTCCCCACCCCCTGCTGTCCCTCCCCTTTTTC
>PVKV010027737.1:0-12074 GCA_004027835.1 Alouatta palliata | reverse complement strand
TTTCCTTCATTTCTTACGATTTAATTAAATTTTCTCTTAAGTTAAAATGAAAAATATGTGTGCTCTCCTGCCTGCCTCAGTTCCTACAATGGTGAATCTGAAATTCATGTGTATTTTGCACCTTTTTGCCTAAGAATATATTTATTGTAATAGCAGCACCTAATGTTTTTATAGCATTTTGAAGTTTTTAGAGTGCTTAGTATTACTGACCTCATTTGATTCTCACAATAGTCTTGTGAAGACATTCTTCAGATGAGGAAGCTAAGATATGGGGAGGTGCTTAGATCGTGATTCCAGGGTCTCCTTGCTTGGGAAGAGGAACAAAATCTGGAGCTCAGGCCGTTGGCTTCTCAGTCCTGTTTTTCTTGTCCGCTATGTTTTTGGTCTCACTGCTATGTGGATGGTCAGGGAAAAGGATAAACTTAAAGGAATTTATAAAATTACAAATCACAAGTGACGTGTTAACTTGGCATCTAGTTATACTTTGGAAAGAAAGGAAAGATTGAGGATACTGCATGAGTCTGCAACCCAGTGGTGGTTAAAGTTATTAACTCTAAATAGATACGTGATTCACAGATTCTCATCTGTACACATGCAGTCAATTCTTAGCTACACCCTCCTCCCCATTTTCTCATTGTGGTGTTTGCTCACTAATCTTTGTCCAAGTTCTCCCTCTGTTTGGGGTTCAGGAAATTTATTTTGAATCTTAGGCTTGATATGGATGTGTTTTCTTTTAGAAAATCCTGGAAACAGGCCGGGCGCAGTGGCTCACGCCTGTAATCCCAGCACTTTGGGAGGCCGAGATGGGTGGATCACGAGGTCAAGAGATCGAGACCATCCTGGTCAACATGGTGAAACCCCGTCTCTACTAACAATACAAAAATTAGCTGGGCATGGTGGCATGTGCCTGTAGTCCCAGCTACTCAGGAGGCTGAGGCAGGAGAATTGCTTGAACCCAGGAGGCGGAGGTTGCAGTGAGCCGAGATCGCGCCATTGCACTCCAGCCTGGGTAACAAGAGCAAAAACTCCGTCTCAAAAAAAAAAAAAAGAAAATCCTGGAAACAATGTTAACACGAATGATGCTTTGGTATTTTGTTGAGATGGTGAAGAGTATCCATTTGGGGTCCTCTAGAAGGGCTTACGATAATTCTGCCTTTCAGTGTTACCTTTAATTCTTAGTATTGAACTCTTCACTCAATAGTAATTCACTTCAAACTCAACCAACATCGAGAAAAATTAGAATCGTTTGAAATGCTTTCTATACTTTTTAAATAACACAGGAAAGAGGAGTGAGTTTAGTAATTTGAACTCATTTAAGAGTCAGCAGAGGCCTTGAGGTTAAAAGTGACTCTCACTCTTCAGGGTTGTTAAATACTGAAAAGTTTCCTGAAAGAGGGAGATTTCTTGTCTAAGACTGCTGAGGTCTGAGGGGGAATGGGGGAATGGGGGGTGTTGGGGTTTATGTTTTGAAAAACCATTTCCTTTCTTACTTTTGAAAAAAAAATCTCTTTCTGGCTTCCTGGCAACAAAAATAAGTAAAATCTTGTTAGTTAACTTTTTGGCTTAAGAAAAGTAATTAAAATGTTCCCCCCCAGAATAATATTAGAAATTACTATATTATTTTTGATATTATAACAGTATCTATAACTGTGTTCATTTCCATACTGTATATAAAGGATTTTTCATAACTGTTTCAATTGTCATTTTATGATTATATTGCTCTTTGGAAATGTTTCCTACTGAGTTGTCTGTTGGCACATTTACAGCGCGGAAGCATGTGGGATTTTTTCTTTAATAAGACCATTTCTAGAGAGTAATGGAAGTCAGGCTGCTGCTGTCCAGATCAGTGACTAAAGTCAGCTCCTTACCCTTGCTCTGGATGAGTGTAAGGGCTTGCTTCCCATGACGCACAGTTGTTTCAAGTATTGCAAAGCACCTTGCAAGTGTAAAGTTATGTATTTTCTTAAACCAAAGAGTATCCACACCTGACCAGTGGTAGTTCCAGTTGATTTGAATTGCAACAGGATAGTTTCATCATGTTCAGGTTCAGGACAGGCACTGTCAAAAGGAATTCAGAGCATCAGCTTAGAGGTTAGTCAGGGATACAGGTAAGAACATTATTGTAGGGGGAGAGAGAGTTGCCATTTAGTTAAGAATTAAACTAAAGAGCTTTTTCACAGCAAAAGGAACAGTCAGCAAAGTAAACAGACAACCCACAGAGTAGGAGAAATTCTTTACAATCTACACATCCAACAAAGGACTAATATCCAGAATCTACAAGGAACTCAAACAAATTAGCAAGAATAAAACCAATCCCATCAAAAAGTGGGCTAAGGACATGAGTAGACAATTCTCAAAAGAAAACATAGAAATGGCCAATAAACATGTAAAAAATACTCAGCATCACTAATGATCAGGGAAATGAAAATCAAAACCACAATGGGATACTACCTTACTCCTACAGAAATGGCCGTAATCAAGAAATCAAAAAATAATACGTGTTGACATGGACGCGGTGAAAAGGGAACACTTCTATACCACTAGTGGGAATGTAAACTAGTACAGCCACTATGGAAAACAGTGTGGAGATTCCTTAAACAACTAAAAGTAGAAGTACCATTTGATCCAGCAATCCCACTACTGGGTATCTACCCAGAGGAAAAGAAGTTATTTATATCAGAAAGATACTTGCACACTCACGTGTATAGCAGCACAATTCACAATTGCAAAAAGTGTGGAATCAGCCTAATGCCCATCAATCAATGTGGATACAGAAATTGTGATATGTGTGTACACACACACACACACACACACACACACGCACGATGAAATACTACTTGGCCATAAAAAGGAATGAATTAATGGCATTTGCAGCAACCTGGATGGAACTGGAGACCATTACTCTAAGTGAAGTAACTCAGGAATAGAAAACCAAACATTGTATGGTCTCACTCATGTGGGAGCTAAGCTATGAGGATGCAATGGCCTAAGAATGATACAATGGACTTCGGGGACTCAAGGGAAAGTGCAAAAGGGGAGTGAGGGATAAAACACTAAAAATTGGGTTCAGTGTATACTGCTTGGGTGATGCGTGTACTGAAATCTCACAAATCACCACTAAAGAACTTACTCATGTAACCCCTGTTCCCCCAAAACCTGTGGAAATAGAAAATTAAAAAACAAAACAAAACATGGTTTCTGAGTTGGATCTTGGTTTGAATTCCAGTTAAGGTCCTGATTAGTATACAGTCTTGGGCAAGTAACTTCTTTGAGTTTCAATTTCCTCATCTATGTATTGAGTTTAGGTGAGTGTTAAATGAAATCATGTATGTCAAGTGCTTAACAGAGTGTCTAGGTCCAAGGTAAGTATTTTATCGTTACTATTGTTACCACTATTATTATTTTTAATGGTTTTGGGATTTGTTGGTAAACATAAGTGTCGAATTTTGAATTAAGTGCAAGAAAAATATCAATATTGAAGGGGGTGAGATTAAGAAACAAACTTCGTTCTTTCTAATGTTGTATAGCACTCTTCTGTTTTACTTTGCACAGCCATCTTTTCTTTCCTTCTGTGGCCTTGCATCTTTTTGAGAAACCACCCTTTTCTCTTTCTCACTTACAGAGTTTGGATGGTTTAATTAATTATATCCCATGCCTTTGAACACATAATGATGGTTCAGGAATGGAGTGAGTCACTCAGTTGGGACCAATAAGACATTTGCAAGGGCAGTTTTATTTTTCTCTCTTCCTGATACAGAAGACTGTAGATGTGAGTCTGAGGATTGGTGGAGCTGTAACCATCTGGGTACCACATGGAGTTTCAAAATGGACCCATTTCAGAGGGAATAGAGTTGAGGATGAACCTAGTGACATCACGTGAGGTGGGAATCAGGCTGTGCCCAAAGCTGAATACATATCTATATGTTTTTCCATGCCATGAACCAATACATTCCTCCTTTTCTCTTTTTTGAGCCAGTTTTCATTATTTTCCTAACCAAGAGTAAGATAACTCTAAGTGATTCACTGGGTTTCACCAGTTAAATGATTTCAGGTTTACAGATATGTTAACTTTTATTACCAAAGTTCCAGGCAATTTGGAGACCATTTGTTAGCCTCTACATCTTCTATCATATACTGAAGAGGAGATACGAAGACAAAGTCCCAGAACCTATTTTGCAGCATGTAAATAATTAAGTAGAAGTATAGTCCCAGCTTCATAGTAAATGCTTTCTTTTCTTTACCATTGATTCCAGAAATATCATAGATCTTGAGATTTAGGTCACCACAGGCAACGCAACAAGCTACTTGAGAGCCTGCAATGGTTTACTGCTACCTGTCTGTCTTCATGAAACTCTGCCTGGCTTTCCCTGTCATGAGAAAAACCTCCCAAGAAAAGGCTCCTGAGCCTTTATTGGCTACAGGTGGCCCCAGGGACCTCACCTTGGCATGGCTTGAAAGATCCTTACTATCTAGTGCATACACATTAATCAACACCTGGAAACATGTTTTAATATGCACATATGTAAACAAGAATCATCTTAGTGTGTAAATCTTTTTAGTTACTCGTTTGACATAAAACAAGTTTGCATTTCTCTCGAAGTATTTCCCACCCAAATTATCCAGAAATCTCTGGGCTTTACATAGTCAGTGAGGCTTAAATTGACCTTGCTTCAAAGCCCCACAGGAGCTTGATCTCTTTGCTAGTGTGGTGCAGTTGCACAAGACTGGTTCTGTGTGGTTCCTGGGAGAGCTTCAGTTCTCTGATGCTAGCAATGCCCTTGTATTTTCACCTCTTCTCAACCCCATCCTGCCCACACCACTTCCTTCATCCCTCTAGCATTTTACCTTTTGCACTGAGCCTGGCCAGCTGTCTCCCTAGCTTTGTGATGAATTCCGTTAAGCAGCTCCTTGTATTCTGTCAGCAAGCTTGGGTCACGTACTACTCATTCAGCCCTTACAGGGTACCAGCCTCCAGTCTCAGAGCAGCATTTGGGATCCCCAGTATTTTTCCTCCCTCATGTCTGGAATTTTCCCACAAATTAGCCAACTTCTAGCCTAGAGCTGGCTCAGCCTGGCAGGGAGTTCTGTCAGGAGTCAACCTCCACTCACCAAGGCCTCCTTTGCTTTGTCACCCTGAGCAGTAGGAGGCTTGCCTGTATTTACATAACTAAGGGGGAGCTCTGCAGAGATTCCTCCCTGAACAAAGATAGCTTGTTCCAAGGCCATTGTTTTTTAGGCAGAGGAGGAGGGAACAGCATCTAGCCTTTCCTAATGTATGTGTCTGGCTGGCTGTTAACACAATTCCCGCATCATTAGCACTGTTCCCCTCTTTTGTTTTTGGATAGAGTTGACCTTTTTAGCAGCCTCCTCATCTTTTTCACTTTTGTAGGGGTATTTAATGCTTGGCAGATTTTTCCATTCCTACCTCTTCTTATAGAACTTTAGTACCCAAGCCATGCAAAGACATTTTTTATACCTTAGTGATTATTCAAGTTCATTTTTTAGTCCGTCTCCTAATTATTTTTGAATCAGTTCAATGAACTCTTTACTCTTCTGTAACCTAAAGGCAGTTGAAAACTTCTGGAATAATATTTCCCAAATAACTTTGTAAGGAATCCCATCATCCCAAGAAATGCTAATAGGAAGGCTGGAGAAAAAATATTCTTGTTCCATTGAGTTTGGTAGACACTGCATATTGTATTTGTGAGATATAGCATAGTAAAGGAACTGAAAAGTCCTGCAGTGAGGAAAATAAACTTTTGTTTACTCCAGAATTTCTCACATATGCACGTGATTAGCTATTTAGGTGTCACACGATTGCTTAAAACTCATTATGTATAAAACTGAAGTACTTTATTCTTTTTTTGTTTGTTTCTTTGAGATGGAGTCTTGTTCTGTCACCCAGGCTAGAGTGCAGTGGTGCGATCTTGGCTCACTGTAACCTCTACCTCCTGGGTTCAAGCAATTCTCCTGCCTCAGCCTCCTGAGTAGCTGGGATTATAGGTGTGCACCATCACGCCTGGCTAATTTTTTATATTTTTAGTAGAGATGGGGCTTCGCCATGTTGACCAGGCTGGTCTTGAACTCCTGACCTCAGGTGATCCACCAGCTTCTGCTTTCCAAAGTGCTGGGATTATAGGCATGAGCCACCACACCTGGTCAAAATGCCTTTTCTTTATCCCTCATTGTTTTTGACTTTTAGTTGAGGTAGTCATCACTGGGATTATTGAAATTGTCTCCTAAGTGTCTTCTTGCCATCAGTTTTGAATAGTTTCAAGCTAATCTTCAAGATAATCTTCCAAAAATGTAGAGCTGATCATTTTACTAATGGGTTTGTTACCAGTGGAGGGTACCCGAGTTACCAGTAGTGAATCTGTACAGGTCTACAGGAATCTCAATTTTTGCCCCCTCAGGAGAGAGAATTTGACTGAGGGGCATAAGACAGAAAAAGAGTCCAAGGGAAGTTTCAAAGCAGAAGTGGAAGTTTATTTAGAAAGGCTTTAGAACAGGAAAGAAAGGAAAGTATGCTTGGAAGAGACCCAAGCGGACAGCGAGGTCAAGTGAGGTGTTTAACCTTGATCCTGGACTTTAGAGGCTGGCCCCTTCCCCGTGATTCTTTCCTTAGGGTGGGTTGCCCATAAGTACAGTGCCCTCCTTATTTTTGGGAAGTGAGCACACACAGTGTGCTTAGGATGTTGTACGCATGCCCATCTGAGACTTTCTTCCCTTTTCTGGTGGGATGCCCCTGGAAAGTATGTACTCTGCCATTTTGTCTCTTACTGCACACACCCAGGAAATTGCTTCTCCCTGGTGCCTGCATTCAGTTAACACTTTAGTGCAACAGGTGTGGACCATCAGGAAATGGCTTCTCCCTGGTACCAGCTGCCAACTTATCACTTTTAGAGAGGCAGTGTGATAATTGCCAAACCATCATCTGACATTCCTAGTGGGTGGGAGAGCCCTTTCCTGCTCGCTCATGCGTAGCTAACTACTTGTAACAGGGTTAAAACTTGATAGTGGATCCCTGTTGTTTATAGGAGAATAATGTCTAAACTCTTTTACAAGCCACACAAGATTCTTCAGGATCAGGCCTCTGCCTACCTTTCTAACCTTATTTGTCACTTTCCTACCCCCATTAACTCCCTTGTTTCAGTCCTACAAATTACTAAAGTCATCATGACTCACCAGATTAATATTTATTAATATTGTTTCCTTTGCCTGGAATGCCCTTTCTTTTCACATCCTTTAGCCCCTTGTCTGCAGTGACTCAATTCAAGATCACATACATTCATGACACTCATACACACACTGCTTAAAACATGAGAGTATGTGCTTTGTCCAGAGCTCTGGACTTAGTTGGCTCTTGGATGTATTGAGTCTTCTGGGCCTGGCTTTGCTGACTTGTCTCTGCTCATTCCCTTCAGTTTCAACTGGGACCTTCCCCCTCCTTCTCTGCCCCACAGAAATTGGACCCTGACACATTACATTGACGCTTTTCTTCAGCTAATTCTGAGACTTTGAGATCAAGTAAAACTGACTTTCACCCTACCCTGCCCCAGCCACCTGTGTGCAGGAGAGTTGCTCAGCCTCTCAGAGCCTTCACATTTTGATCTGTAAAATGCTTCTGATGAGGATCCTTACTTCGTGGAATTGTGGTGATGACTGTAAATCAAATTCTGTGGGAAAAGCAACCAGTGCAGTGTGGGCAGGGGTAAGACCCAGCCAGAGGGAACTCCCGAGTAATTTACCTGTCATTTCCTCATTGGGAAGTGTTTGTATGTCACATGCTGCTTTATCAGGGTGGAGGAGCAGGGAGTCAAGACCACCTGCTCTCAAGGCACTGTCACTGTCCATCACTATCCAAGTTAAGGAAACAAACAGGTAAAACGTAAACAAAAAGTTACAGCCAGGGATAAGTGCCACTGAGGAAAAAAACAGTACAATGATGAGCGGCTAGAGGAAGCCACTTTAGACAGACTGGGAAGAAAAAATATTTGAAATACCAGTGTCCCAGTGGGAAGAAGATGCTAGTACCTCTATACATTTATTTATTATTTTTTGAGATAAAGTTTCACCCTTGTCGCCTAGGCTGGAGTACAGTGGTGCGATCTTGGCTCACTGCAACCTCCACCTCTCTGGTTGAAGTGATCCTTCTGCCTCAACCTCCTGAGTAGCTGGGACTATAGGTGCATGCCACAACAGCCAGCTAATTTTTGTATTTTTTGTAGAGACAAGGTTTCACCATGTTGCCCAGACTGGTCTCAAACTCTTGAGCTCAAGCAGTCTACCCACCTCAGCTTTCCAAAGTGCTGGGATTATAGGTGTGAGCCACCATGACTGGCCCTTCCACTCTGATTTAAATTAAGTTTTAAATAAGTTATAAAGCACATTTTAACTAGATTCTATCCTGCCTCTTCCAGTAGATCCCCTTGGGCTAATCCTTCAACTTGGCCTCAGTTTTTTTTGACTCTGATATTCTTCTGATTCTAAAATGCCACTTATTGGTAGATGTAATATGTATACATTGCATTTTGTAAAGAAATGTTTTGCTTTGATGACTCTAAGTTGTGTAACCCTCCCTGAAAACATCAAGGCTTAGGCTTTCTCATACCTTTTAGGTTGTTTATATATGAGCTTTTTTGCAGAGACTTTTAAACCTGGATATACTTCATTTTTGGTAATATTGGCATTCCCTTAAAATTGTAAACTTTTAGAGAGAGAAAAAACTTGGCTGTACATACACTTCTGGAGAGAGAAAGGCACTATAAAGAGCTAAAAGCATGGTAAAGATAATCACCTAGGTTTTACATCTGCATTTGGCATAGCTACTGAGAATATTTCCAAAACTGGAAATCTAGTTTGAGAACTGAAATGGAACTTCTCTCTGCTCTTTCAAGGATTCCTCTACAGACCAAAACAGTGAATCTTTTGGGTATTTTTTTTTTAACTCTATTTTTTTAAATATACATGTAAATATGCACACAGAGGTTTACAGACATACTGAGATATACGTATCTACCTACGTAAGTAGAGGGAAAGTCATTTAGGAAGGTGCTGAAGGGGTAATTACATAGAATTTTGGGGTTCTGCTGATAGTCCTCATAGCTTGAACATAAGATGTAACTGGAGCAAGCTGGATCTTAAGGTCCAACAGAGACTGGGGCCAGAGTAGGAGGGCCCTTCAGGCATAGCAGGGTCTGCACTGATTCTGACGAAGGGCCAGTGAGTACTTTTTAACAGACAGACAGAAGACCTGCTGAGTGCTTGAGCTAAGCACTCTGTCAGTCGGGGAGGCTGTAGTGGACAATTGTAATGACAGTGGTAGGAGGAGCAGGCTTGACACTGAGACAGTCTGGTTGAAAAATGATGCGGACCTTTACTAGACCAACTGTAAAAGAGGCCCAGAGTTTCAGAGATTTGGGATGTTTAAGAATTGATGTGAGTGGTGAGAGGAGAAGAGAGAAGAGAGAACAGTGAGCCCTGGAAACTTGGCAGGGGGAAAGTAGGATTTATTGCAAGGGAAATAATGGAGCAGGAGCAACTTACAAATGTTACAATGTTGTAAACTTATAATGTTTTTCAAATTGATGTAGGCGAATTCTAATGGCATTTACTCTCAATTTCTGTGGACGCATTTTACAACTGAGTAGATTTTTTAAGAATGATTTTTGCTATATTGTGCCATCCTAAATTTTCCCTGTGTTCCTTTTTTTGATGTTCAGTTGGTTGCTTGGTTGAGTTTTTTTGGTACTTACTGATTATCTACTGGAAGCTTGGTCCTGGTAGAACACTTAGAAATTTTGGGTTTATAGTTTCTATTAAAAATGGACAATATTTTCTTTCTGTGTAATAGGAAAGCTTCTAGGAGTATTGCCTGTATTTGTCTGTCTGTCTGTATATGTGAGCACATACATGCTCACTAATGTGCATATTTTAATTCCCAGCCTTAGTTGTTGGCCCATATCCTATCTGAGCTGTGTTCAGAGATCCTTGACCTTGTCACATTGGCTTAAAGGTAAGATGTAGTTTAGCTAATTTATGTATGGAGGTCATTGAGTCTAATTTTCTTTCAATAAATTCTTATTGTAAATATGATGGATGAGAAATCTATAAGGAGAATTGGTAATTCCAGTGCATGATATATTAATGGCCAATTTACTTATCTACACAAATAACAGGAGGCAGAACTCTCAGCCTTTAATCCTTTGACTGTTCTGCCTGTGTATTTCGTATCAACAAGATCTCCTAGAAAAGGAGGATGGCATTTTCCATGTTTATTTTCTGTGTCTTCTTTTTTTTTAATGGCTTATGCACATCTGTAGGAATAATGGAGGCTAATGTTTGCTTCCCTTGCTCAGTGAGAGGGGTAGTGTGGGGGTAGAACTGGATGAATGCTCTCATTTGCACAAGATTAGGCAGAGGAAGTATGCACCAGGAGTGGTATGAGCACCAAACAACTACAGGAAACAGTGCTTGGCAGTCACTGCAGCTGAGTAGAGTCTGGCCAACCAGGCTTCCTCTGGATAGAGTTTAGTTTCTGAGTCACTTGTTTTCCACTTAAAGCACCTGTGTCTTTGGAGCACGCCATTGAAGAAATATGTTATGGGTCTTTCTCTGGTTTGCCTCAATGTCAATGAAGCAATGTCAATTATAATGCTCTTTGAACATGAAAAGTTCTGCTGAATCAACATAGTGTCTGAGGCCCAATGGTATCAGGACAGGCCAGTGCATAGAGCAGTCAGAAATCATTAGGTTAGAATAAATGAAGAGTATTTAAGTCTTTCATAATACTTCCCACTGAAGTGTGTGTGCATGTCTACACACAATTAATTTTACATAGCAATGTGCTTGGCAACCCTAGGTGTAGGCTCTACCTTGCTACTCTCATTCTGTGTTTCTGTGTAGAGGAAATAAAGGATGCTGCTTGCTGCTTCTGAGTAAGCAGGTGCCTTATAGATTGTGTGCTAAATCATTTGCACTCTTTAAGCTGTCTTTTAAAGTAGCTGCATATTCATAATTCATCTTAGACAAGATGATGACTCTAGAATGGTTGTATTAGGATATGAGTGGACATAGGACACTATTTTTATTGGTTAGTCTAGGTCAAATTTTAAGGATGATTGATAGCATTGGATATGGATTGTGTAGAGTAATAAAAACATACATAGAAGGCTAGATTCATGTTACAATTGGCTATGCATCTGCTCTTATATCTGTAAAGTTTGATAAGGATTCTTTAGCAAAATTACTGCTGATTTTTGCTAATAGCCTTAGGCTTTTAGGAAGAAGTAACAGAAAAATTTGAATTTATTGGCTGTCAGATGATAAAGTACAATTTCCTGGGGAGATAGCAATTTAAAATTTTAGCAAAGTGACTATAAAATATAATGATGAAAGGGAGATGGTATTAATTAGCATTGGCTTTTACAAAAAAATTACTGAAGTGTTTTTACCTTTGTTTACTTGGATTTCGGTCAGTAGACTGCCCCCAAGATTTTCCAAATAAATAGATGTGTAGATAGGTAAATAAGCAATCAAATACTTATATCCCTTTTTGTCTATACTCCTTTGGACTCATGGTAGGAATCCCTTCTGCAGTATTTGAATGATTCCTAGTGATCTAACAGAAATTTCTTAAGTATCAACCATTCCAAATATGGATCCAATTATGGGCTAATGAATTACTTAGAAATTCATCAGTAATAATAACAACACATAATCTGTCTTTCTGAATTTTCTATTATTGGTTTCAGAGCAGCACAGAATTAATTTCTACACCTTTTGTAGGACAGTCCTTCAAATATTTGAAGATTGTTACCATGTTTCTGTTAATCTGTTCTTTGTTGTCTTTTTTTTTTGGTGTAAAAACAGGTCTCACTGTGTTTCCCAGGCTGTACTCAAAGTCCTGGGCACAAGCAATTCTTTGAGTTGATCTTCGACCTCTGATATCCTTTCTTCTGCTTGGTCAATTCGGCTGTTGAAACTTGTGTATGCTTCGCGAAGTTCTCGTGTTGTGTTTTTCAGCTCCATCAATTCACTTATATTCCTCTCTAAGTTGTTTATTCTCATTAGCA
>PVKV010027736.1:0-26004 GCA_004027835.1 Alouatta palliata | reverse complement strand
TTTTTGTATTTTTAGTAGAGACGGGGTTTCACCATGTTGACCAGGATGGTCTCGATCTCTTGACCTCGTGATCCACCCGCCTCGGCCTCCCAAAGTGCTGGGATTACAGGCGTGAGCCACCGCGCCTGGCCCCCTTGTCTGTTTTCTTTTAGAAATAAGCTCCTCTTTTTTTCCTAGGAAATTACTGTCAGATACTAGCATCAGCATTTCATGTGCATCGTCTCCATTAACCCTCACAGAAATCATCAAAAGCTGCTATTACTGTCCCCATTTACTGGTCAGGAAACTGAAGCTTGAACAGAATAAAGACATCCCAGGAACAGGACACACCAACATTAGTGCCAGAGCTGGCTTGAGGTGGATCTGGTTCCAAAGCTCAATTCTGAAGCCATGTGCTCAGTCTTTCCTGCTTGATTCTTCATCCTTCCTTAGCCCCATACGGGAGTGCTGATGTTCACTGCTTCATTACTCTGACACCCATCTGGCTTGAGAGAAGAGAAATAACCTGTCACACCTCAACCCTGCTTACCTGGGACCCAGGCGTGGAGGGACACAGGTGCCAGCCAAGGCCTCAGACACAAGAGTTCCAGTGAAACACACAGGTGACGTCTCCATCGGTCTGCAGTTGACAAAGCAGGTGTTCTGGTCCCCTGGGCCTCAGCGAAGTTTTCTTTGGAATCAGTCATGGTGTGAAGTCTGGGGAAACTGTCAGAGCCAGGGTGCCTAGAGCCAGAGGGGTTACTTTTAAGTTATAAGTCAAAAAAAGCCTTGAACAGAAATGTCCCCACCTGCTGCAGAATCAGGCATCCTCTGCCAAGGGGGGCTGGGAGATGTGTGGGCCTCTCAGACATGGAGAGGTGCCCGTGTGTGTGCATGTGAGTGTGGATGTGCATGCGAGTGTGTGTGTGTGTGTGCATGTGTGTGAGTGTGAGAGACTGTGTGTGAGAGTGTGTGAGAATGTCTATGTATAAATGCTTGAGTATATATGTATGTGGGAGTGTGTACATGTGTATGTTTCTATGAGTGTGTGAAAGTGTGTGTGAGTATGGGAGATAACTGTGTATGTATGTGAACCTGTGTGCACATGTGAGTGTGTGAACATGTGTGCATGTATGTGTGGACATGTTTGGGGGTGTGTGTATGTAAGAATGTACACGTGTGAGGTTTGAGTGTGTGCATGTGACAGTGTGTGAAAGAATGTGAACATATTTGAGTGTGTATAAATGTGTGTGTGAATGTGTGTATATTAAAGTGCATGTGAGGCCGGGTGTGGTGGCTCACGCCTGTAATGCCAGCACTTTGGGAGGCTGAGGTGGGTGGATCACGAGGCCAGCAGTTCAAGACCAGCCTGGCCAACATGGTGAAACCCCGTCTCTATTAAAAACACAAAAATTAGCCGGGTGTGGTGGCCCACATCTAGAATCCCAGCTACTCAGGAGGCTGAGGAAAGAGAATTGCTTGAACCCGGAAGGCGGAGGTTGCAGTGAGCCAAGACAGCGCCACTGAACTCCAGCCTGGGTGATAGAGCGAGACTCCATCTCAGAAAAAAAAAAAGAAAAGAAAGCGCATGTGAGATGAATGTGTAAGTGTGTGTAAGTGAACATGTTTGTACGTGCATGTTTGAGAGTATGTCACTGTGTGTGCGTACGCATATTTGAATGTGCATGTGTTGGGGGTTAGTATAAACAATTTATGGCAAAAGAGATGCCAATCACCTCTGCTATTGCTCTTCAATTCACCACTCGATGCCTGCCTCTGGGAGTGTCCTAATGTATTCAGAGCTAACATGACAATTAGGGTCATGGTTATATTCATATTCAAATCAGAGACAAGACAGCATCTTGCCTAGTAACACCACATTGGAATTGGAGAACCCTGGGTTCCAACCCCAGCCCTACCACTCTCTTAGCTGTGTGACCTTGGGTAAGTCGCTTGGTCTGGGAAGCTTGCTTTCCTCATCTGTAGAATAGGTTTAAGACCCACCTCACTGTCTTCTTGTGGGAATTAAACAAGAAAATGTACATAAAATGCCCTATCGGGTGCTTGGTATATAGTAAATATTCACTGCATGGTGGTTTTTACAACAATAATGAATCCGGACAGTGTTTAGTAGAAAAGTTTTTCAGGGTAGTAGGAGAAAGAAGACTAGAGACTCAAGAAAGTCTATGGAATACAGAAGCTGGGATAGAGAATGGAAGGAGAAGTTCCAGCCAGCATGAACCGGGAAACTATCAGTGGGGATTTTGATAACATTTGTTGGCAGGAAACAGGGGGCCCAGTCAAATGGGGTAACTGCGGGAATTTAAAGATGCTATTTATAAAGGTGTTAGCAGGACTAAAGAAATCAGCAAGGGATGGAGAGGCACATCAGAGACACTGAGGAACTGGTAGTATCACTAGCCCTGAAGGAGCAAAGCAAGAGAATGTCATTGAAACTCAGAGAGAAAGAGAGAGGAGAGATCTCCTGATAAAAGCTGAGACTTTTGGTCAAGACCAACCCTAGGCAACCTGGCAGTGAAGAAACCGGGGAACCAAAGTCCTCAACTTCACTGTCCTCTACCCCTCACATCACTTATGGTACCTCCCATTGTCTGAATCCAGTTGGGAGCCAGAGACAAGAAGTCAACTCACAGAATCTTTACAGGGCAGCCAGATGGGTGGATAAAAATGGAGAATGGATGGGAAGGGGCAAATGGAAGAAGATTCCTGGCATGTGAATCTAGTGTGTCTGTCAGGATTGCCTTACTCTACTAGTCAGAGACCTAGGACTGGCAAGATATGGATTTGTCTTATATAAAAAAGAAAGTACAGAAGTAGGCAGGGCCACCATATTGCCTAACCCCAGGGACCTCTGTTCACAGCATAAACAGTGAATGGTGCTCCCTGAAGTTAAGAAACAAAGGCTCGCAAGCAACTTCATGACGTAGTCAGTGTCACAGTTTGCCTATGTTTTTCTGCTCTGCCATGCTTAGAACTGGCTTTCATCCTCAAGATTGCCCCATGATCACAGGTGGCTGCTAGAGCTCCAGCCATCACATTAAAAAAAGAGGAAGGAAAGGAACAAGGGGCAAAAGCTCTCTGTACGCTCCATCTAATAACTTCTGCTTATATCTATCTCATTTGCCATCCCTACTGCAATGATGCTGCTAACTATAATTTCTCTTTAACTTGACATCCTACTTCCCCCAAAAAACATATATGAGACTTTAATTGAAGAAGAAAGAGAATGATTATTGACTCTCCCTCAAATAAGTACT
The DNA here is from genome assembly GCA_004027835.1 of Alouatta palliata. NCBI lineage: Eukaryota > Metazoa > Chordata > Mammalia > Primates > Atelidae > Alouatta > Alouatta palliata. The sequence continues at coordinate 22,747 of PVKV010027736.1, read as the reverse complement.
GAATTGGGAGTCAGAAGGCTTAGGTTCTGGTCTCTACTTTTATCCTAATTGACTAGGTGATCTTGGGCAAGATACTAGTTATTCACTCATTGGCCCGTGATTAGCTTCTATGCCTCAGGATGTGGGATTGAATTCAGTTCTTATCTATGTTTGAAACCTAAGTTAAAGCTTCACCAACTACCCAATGCATGCTCTTCTCATGGTTCAGGGCAGGAGCACAAAGAAACAAACCAGTACTATCTAAGCACATTTAAAGTTCCCACTCAGATGGGATATACAGTACATCTGTTCACATCTATTAGGCCAAGCAAGTCACAGGACCAAGACTGAAGTCCGTCAGGGAAGGAAGTATATTCCTGATTCAGTAAACCATGACAAGAGTGGCGAAGGAAGAAAGAATTATAAACAAATAACACAATCGATGACTACTCTGTTGAGGTATTGAGCATTACCTCAATTGATTCTCATGATAATTGTTTATGATAGGAACTTTTACCCATTGACAGGTTTTTTTTTTAAAGACAAAACCTGAAGCTCTAGGGGTTAAGCAATTTGTTGAAGGCGACGAAAGTGTCACACCTGCAACTCAAACTGTCTGAATCCTGAACCCAGCTCTTAACTTTCAGGCTAGCTGTAGCAATCTAGTCTGATTTTCATGTTCCTTGACTTCACATTTCCTATAGTTCTTCTGCCACATTGGCACATATTTATTTTCTGTGCAATGAAATGTTTTATGATGCTACAGCCCAGCAGCTCACCTGTAAGCCTGCAGCATTTATGTAAATACTTCTATTATTAATATTATATGAGCCTTATGTCTCATTTATTACAAAATCCAAGGCTGTCATCTTGGGAGCTGTGTCTCCTATAAGTAATTGCACTCAGAGATGAAACAAATAAATGTGAGTTTATGGGTATAGTGTACACCGTTGGGAGTTCACCCGTAAGCTCCCAGAGCTCACCATTCCTGTGCATGCTGATGGCTTCTAGTGCAGGCATCCGCAATTCTCCCTATGAGGGCTTCTCCTGGAATCTCGCTCCCAAGGTAGACCAGCAGTTCTGGGGAGCTGACACCCCCAGGAACAGCCCTCAGACAATGACAGACTGGGGTTGGAAGATATGTACTCTATCTTTTTATCCCTTGGGGGGACAACTCCAAGGCATGTTCTGCATTGTGTCTCAGAGTTCCCCAGCAAGAGTGAGCTTCAGTTTCCTCTGACAGTAACCTACTCATTAACATATGCTGTATGAACTTCCTTCCTTTCAAATTTCTCAGCCTCCTTACTGGTGCTTACTGGAATCACCTCCAAAAGCAAAACAAAATGAAATAAAAATTTATGAGCACTCAGACACTTGGCTTGGGGTTTACTTCTGGGGAAACACTACTAAGACAAGAGGTGACTCTTATTTTATTATTAATGAAAAGTAGTTGGTATTATATACCTAGGTGGTAACTACTTGCATTCCTTTCATTTGTTTATTTCCAACAAGGTTCAACTTTTTCAAGGAGGGATCCCAAAGGCTCCAGTGAAGGCTTTGAATACTTTCAGAAGAAAAATGCTTATTTGCATAAAATGCACCTCCCCGGACTCTGTCAGCCCTAGACTGATTGATTCAATACAGAAAGAGAGAGAGAAAGCTGCAGACAAGCACCAACTGAGGCAAGAGATCCCAGAGCTCTAACTCTGGAGAAAGCTTACAGACTACTGCTGAGCTAATAGCCTCTTCCATTTCTGGCTTAGCCAAGTTCAGGAACATCATCCTTCATAGCTCTAAAAACTAGACTAAGCAAAAGCCAGGCAAAAACCCATTGTCGGAAATTCTTCATTATGGGCCTGGGAGTGCACTCTGGTTGTTTAGGTTGCTTATCTGCTGGCCCTGTGTTCACCTCTTCAGTTCTCTGAAGACTTCACCCTCCAAGGCATCACTACGGACTTCAAAGGCTTCTCCACCCTTGGAAGTGACTCGTGGACGTGTAGGTGGCAGGAGGAGGGAGCCTTGAGCAGGACTCCAGCCTCTTGCCTTTTGGCAAGGAAGCGAGAGCTGCTGTGGAGGCCAGAATTAATTCCTCCTGCTAGCCAGGAGGCCAATGCATTGGGATGAGCCAAGCACGCACCCCACACCCCCACAAAGCCAGGCTTCCCTTTCCTTAGGGTAGATTTTTCCAGTCCACTTTCATTAGTCTGGCTCAACAATTTGATAGTGGGTGGAAAAAATGGGTTTTGAAAGCAGCCAGCCAAGCTTGAATTGGAATCCAGGGCTCCGTGGAGAATGACTTCACTTTTCTAGGCCTTACTTTCCTCATCTGCAAAAGAGAAAATCATTACTTCCTTTGCCAAGTTGTTTTAAGAATCAAGGAGAAAACTAAAATCATGTGTCAATGAGAACAGAGCACACAGTAGGTGCTTCATAATTGCCAACTTCGATTACTGTCATCGTTATTACTACTACCTCCAAAGGTCTTTGGCTGGTTTCCCTTGCTAACCTTAATTCCATTTGCTGCTTTCCTCTCCTTTCCTTGCACGCTAGAGGATGTAATTCATCTTGCTCCCTCCCAAATCCTGCCTCGCTTGAAATATTCTCCTAGGTTTTTCCAGAGCCATGCTACCACCTGGAATTATCCCAGTGGCCTCTCTCTGAGGCAATAAGATCCTTTTTTATGAAAAAGCCACAGCAAAAACCAGTTGAAGCATTTTAGATGTGGTCTGACCACCGCCCCATTCAGTTCACCCAGAACAATGTCCCCTCTATTGAGGCTGCCTCGTAAATATCTTATGTGCTTATCCTAGGCTAGGAAGTGGTCTCCGGGGCCAAGAGATTGCTTTCTTCTCATTTATTTATGGGGAAGACTTTTAAAATCCTACTCTTTGGTCTGTAAAGTCCATTACTGACACAGACAATGGCAAGGTTTGACTAAAGCAAGATACCTATCACTCAGTGCCTCAGTTTCCTCATCTGGAAATGTGGCATGACCTCCTTTTACTGATTATGACGTCTGATAAGACTATTATTAACATAAATAATGGTATTAAGAGAAACACCAACTCTCAGTTGCTGAGGGTTTACAGTGTTGCAGACACCGTGCAAAGTGCTGTTTCATTCATACCTCCATGAATACAGGTCATTATCGTTATCATCCTCATTTCTCAGATGAGAAAACTGAACATCAGACAGGTTACATACACATAGTCAAGACTATATGATAATAAGAGGCAGACCCAAGATTTGAATCTGGGTCAATGGGATCCGAAAGCCCAAAGCCCAGCCACTCCCAACAATCTACCACTTGGTAACCATGCTACCATAGTTAACATAGCAATTGAGAACCCAGTAAGAAAAACTCACAGAGCATAACCAGCACCGCTAGGCGAAGTGGGGTTTATCCTTCCTTCTATTATTTTTATTATAAGACCAGAACACCCTAGTAACTACCAGCCCCCGCAGCCTAAACAGGCGGTAACCAGGGCTTGCTGCATGTTATTACGGTCAGCCTCACCCTAGAACTAATAACACAGCATCTGCGCCCTTCCATGACCCTCTGTCCCTGGGAGCTATGAGCAAACTCATTCCCCTATAAAAACAGAGAAGCCAGATTGGTTCTAAAGCAGCTGTCTTTATTATCTGGAGGCAAGGAAAAGCTTACGAAAGCTTTCTTGGGATCTGAGCCTGGTTTCTCTGTCCCTTTGCAGAAGACCCCAAGGGAAGCACCTGTTGAGTTAATTCTCTTAGCCCCAGTACAGAGTGGGCACAGGCTGCCTCCCGACCTTGAACTCAGAGCTGACATGCCCCCGTGGTCCTCTGGGAAGCTCGAGGCTGGCTTCTGGAAGAATGGACAGAACCTTGAATGCCCAGCAGGAAGGGCCCTAACTGCCCCAATTAGAAGACTTTCCACTCTTCAGCAGTTGCTGATGTGGGAAGACACAGTTCTCTTTGTTCTTGGGTTGGTCAACAAAATCTCTACATTTAGTCTTCTCAGCTTGAGGCTGGGAGTTTAGTTTCTTCCTCTCCTACGATGAAGACATGGCAGGTGGGCAGTCCCACATCCAGAATCCTCCACTATCTCCCCATGGGTGCCTTCTTCTCAACCATCAAATCCTCACCCCTGTTGTCACCTCCTCCAAGAAGCCTTCCCTGACTACTAAACCTAGAGCATCACATCTCCCTGTTTGTTTTCTTTTCACTACCAGAAACGACCTGTTTGTTTAGATATTTGATGGCTTATTGGCAGTGCTGACCATCCTCCTTTCCCTGGAATGTGGGCCACAGGAAGGCAGAGTCCTTATCTGTCTTGTTCACTTCCATGTTTCTAAAATCTAGAACACTTGCTCGTAAACTAGATTTGTTAAATGAATGAATTCAACAAACAAATAACAGATTGAACGAAAAATGGAAGATGAGTACTCATTTCTATTTGGTACTTAAGGAGAGGGAGGACTGATGAAAGCAAAGCGAAATGGACAAGACAGCAGTCCTGTGAGCTCCACGAACAGCCACCACACTTCCTCATACCCCATACCCGGCCCTTTTCTCTGTCCCTACTGAGTGGTTGGTTCTCCACCAGACTGAACTGATAACATGAGGCATTTTTTCATCTAGTTTCTTATCTCTAAAACCAGCACAGAGTTGGGTGTGAGCAGAGCAGGGCATCAGACTTTCTGGATTCAAACTCCACTGACTCATATGTGGTTTTTGACAAGTGACTGTGCTCTCTCAAGCCCAGCTTCTTCATCAGTACGCAGAGATGATAGAACTTCCCTCCTAGAATCAATGCAAGGACTAAATGCAACAGTTGTGTATAGTCTAGGCCAAACTCAATAATTATAATAATAGTACAATCATCACTAAATATGTTAAGGTCTTAAATGTATTATTATAGTACAAAGTGTTTTAATATGTGTAAATATTATATGTATATTTAAAATATATTATTCTCATATCTTAAATATATTATTATAAATATTTTACCATTTAAAATGTATTATTAAATGTTTTACATGTGATATTTTTTAATGTTTGCTGAATAAAGAAATTTTTTAAATGAATGATTTTATTTCTCCCTCTTTCTCACCCCCTGCCCCTTTTCCTCTGCATATTGAAGGCTTAGGCTCTAAAACTTGGACTATGAAAGCTCCATTTCTATTTCTATCCTTGAGCCCACATTTCTTTCCATGCAGAAAGGTCTAAGGTGAACATTCTTATGGAGAACAGCCCAAACAAGAGCTTTGAAATCTAACAGACTTGGATGTGAAGCCTGACTCTATCATCTCTCCCTTTAAGTTTCTCTTTCATTATTTGCAAAAAGAGACTAAAAAAATCTACTTACTTCACAGGTTCATTTTGAGGGATAAAGGTGAGAGTGTGTAAGAGAGGGCTCAGTCCAGGTTATGTGCATTTATTGAGCACATACTCCATGCCAGCTCCACTACTAGGTACTGGGGATAGCTCAGTACACAAGAACAGAGTTCCGGCTCTTATGGAGCCCCAGTGCAGCAAGCTGGTGTTTTTCCCTTTCTGAGTAGTGGACTCCTTATTCCCTGGAAGGCCAAGATTCTCAAGTTCCTGTCTAATTATGTGGGCTGTCTGCCTCCTCTAGCATTCTTTCTCCTCCATCCAACTCACCTTCCTCTGACGTTCTTTACCTAACTCACAGTAGCAGACATTTAAAGAATATGCAGAGCTGAGTATGCAAGGCACATAAAACTAGAAAAATGCTCCCTTAGATGGTGAGCAACTGAGAGCAGGGTCAGTGCTGCAGTGGGCACCATGCTGCACCACCCAGATCCCACCTTAGACATAAGTGTTATTCCCTCACCTGCTGGGAATGTTGCCGGCTGGCTCTTAGCTGGTAGCCTCCCTGGAATTGCCCTTGGCTAAACTGCGCTTTCTCTCAAGGTTACATTCCCTACTTGGGGCAGCCGACATCCAATGACTGGTCCATGCTGGTCTCCTTCTTCCAACTCAAGACAACTCAGAAGGGCAGTCCCAGTTCTAGCAGTGCCTGTGGGTCTAGCCAAGGTCTTGTAACTACACCGTTGCTCAGTTTCCTCTGCTGTCTAATCTTGCTTCCTTCTCTCTTATCTTGCACATTAATCTCTATCTCAGAGTCAGCCTCCCCGGTGAATTGAACCTGCAAAAAACAGTGCTATCCTCAGTGTCCAGCATGTAGTCAGCATCAATCAATATTTGTAGACTAAATGGCGTATTGTTTAGGATTATTGTGATGGCAAGCAACAGAAGCCCAATCCAAACATAGGAAATGAGTCACTCAAGTATTTGAAGAGCCGGAGCATGTCAGTGTCGTCAGCACTCTCTCTCTCTCCTCTGCTCAGCTCTGTTCTCCCCGCTATTAGCTTTATTGCCAGTCCAACCTTCTTCACATGGTGGCTCCTTAAACTTCAGGTTTACATTTACCCAGCTTTCCCCCTTTTTACTGTTTATTGTTTTAATTGACAAATAAAAATTGTACAGGCCAGGCATGGTGGATCATGCCTGTAATCTGAGCACTTTAGGAGGTGGAGGTGGGAAGATTGCTTGAGATCATGAGTTCCAGGCCAGTCTGAGCAACACAGTGAGTTCTATCAAAAAAATTAAAAAAGTGGCCAGGTATGGTGACATGTGCCTGTGGTTCCAGCTACTCTGGAAGCTACGGTGGGAGGATTGCTTCAGCCTGGGAGGTTGAGGCTGCAGTGAGCCCTGATCACGCCACTGCACTCCAGCCTGGGCCACAGAGTCTCTAATAATAATAATAAGAAGAAGAATGACAATTGTACATATTTATAATGTACAACATGATGTTTTGAAAGTTATATACATTGTGGAATGACTAAATCAAGTTCATTACCATACACATTACCTCCCATATCTTTTTTGGCAGTGAAAAATCTTAAAGTCTACTCTCTTAGCAATTTTCAAGAATGAAGCACATTGGTATTAATGATACTCACCATGTTGTACAATAGATTTCTCTACTCAGCTCTAAGACCTTCAGAAAGAAAGAGGACTTCTCTTTCCTAACAGTACCCAAAAAACTACCAAGGCTGAACTGTATTGGCCTGGTCACGTGACCATCCCTAAGCCAATCGTTATGACTGAGGAATTGACTTTCCTGATTGGCCAGGCTTGAGATGCATGGGCATCCTGGGAGCTGGAGAGCTCCACCTGAACCACAATGATGGCAGAGAATCAGTGGTTCTCCTAAGGAAAATCTAAAAAACTCTGCTATAAAAGGGGAGAATAAATGTCGGGCAGTGAAAACTCCAAGGGAGCCACTACAAAGAATTTATACAAAAAATTCACCTTACAACTTCAATCCGTCCTTTTTTACATTATTCACACTTCCCAGCACATAGATATTCTGGGAGAACTTTCAGTCTTCCCTGAAGGTACAAATGACACTATCAGCCAAGAAAATGTATAGGCATTCTATGCATCAACTGACAGAACAATCAGGAATCTTAAAAACTACCTGCAAAATACCTAGTATCTTTGCAAATCCAGCACTAATGTCATGGAGGTCTTTCCGAAATTATTCCAGAAATAATCCTCTGACACTGTCTTCAGGGTTGTTCTGTCCCCATTGTACTGACTCCATAAGGTGCCATTACCTATTTTAATGTCTCTTCCACTGACCTATGGAGCTATACATAATTGAGCTTCTCAGAGAAATATTTTCCATACAGTGGAAGCTAAAAATAGACTTCTTCATGGCCTGTTCTCCAACTGGTCAATAGAAGTTTGGCCAGGATGTGTGAAAGCTGCTAAAGAAATCTTTACAAAGGTTTGTGGAGATTCTAGAACTTTTCTCTTTCACAGAGCTTGCCATGATTCCTGGGTGTGTAGTCAGTGGGAACAATTGCTTATGTTCGTAAACACTTTCTTGTGCATGCCTTTTATCTGTTCTTATTATCAGGAGCAGTCATTATTTTATGTCTCATTTGTTGAATTCATGATGTGTACCAGCCCCTGAGGTAAGCACCTTACCTATATTACCATATTCATTCCATATGGCCTCAAGAAGGAGGTATGACTTATTTTATAGATGAATAAGCTGAGACTGTCTCAGAGAAGTCAAGTGATTTGCTCAAGGCTATGCAGCTAGCAGGGAGTGGAGCCAGAGCCCAAACCCAAGTGTCTGTGTGGCTCTAAGACCCTTGATGTTAAGCAGTGAACTAGTATTATACTCATCCTTGCAAAGTCCTGGGAGGCAAGCCAAAAAAATCTGTTTATCCCCATTTTATAGATGGGAACCTAAAGTATAGATTATTCAAGGGAAATTTACAGAAAGTCACAAACATATCCTTAAGGGCATAAGGATCAGCTATGCTTCTGCAAGAGATGACTGTTATTAATTCAGAAGAGGGAAGCCACGTGTGGAGAGCAGCAAGCCTGAGGAGCACTTACTCTCCCAGAGATGTCTGGTTTCAGACATGTGCGTGAATCAAGCACTTGGCACAAAATAGACTCTGGATAGACGTGAAGCTGAGGCCGAAGCCATGGACACCAGCAAGCACAGAGGACTCCTGACAGATGTGCTGTTTCATGCGGGACCATTCATTCACATGATGGATGTGAGGCAGCGAGGCTGAGCCCAGGGTCCCACAGAAACCAGCATCCACGGGGAAGGGCTTCACATGCCACAGCCTCCTCCCCACTTAGACTTGGAGCCAGCTCCCAGTACCGTCTGCGGGCTCCTCCCCTCCTTTTTCCGCAATGAGCTCCACTGCGGAACTTTATCAAGTGTTTCCTGACCCTGCCGTACGTACCTAACCTTGCCTGTACTCTCCCTATTCCGCCGCCCCCGCCACAGCCTGTACCTTGGCTGCAATATCTCCTCCTCATAAATCACGCGACCATATTAACTGTCTCTCAATCAATCTCTTCCAGGTGTTGGCTCAGACAGTCTCTCAAGGAGAGTGTCTATCCCCTTGAGGCTTAGGCGCTAAGAGCCTCCTCGTCTGGGAACAGTTAAAAGCCAGATAGCTTCTTTTCTTTCTCAGGATTTCTTGGTTCAAACGTGAGACCCCCAGGATCCACAGACTGCAGAGAGCTTCGAAAAAATTCAGGATAGGGTCAAACAGGCTCTAAGGGGCATTTATCAACAGCCACAGGCTTGGTAAATATTGCCAATGTCTGGTATTTCCACCGGCACATATTCTGCAAAGGAAATCTAAACCTCAAAGCTGGGGCTTGAAGCTGAAAGTATTGCGTCTTCCAAATTCAACTGTAAATACGAGTTTGTTTTTAGAGAGTTGCCATCTCAGTGTCTGCTCCCTTTATTGCACACTTTGGTGAGTGTGGAAGAGATAATGCTATGTATTCATACAATTCCATTTCAGTCTTTTATTTCCCACAATCTTCAGTTAGTTTGAGGACATGTGGCTAGGTCCCGGCCAGTGGTAAGCAAGCATATCCTGCCACTTCCAGGTTTGGCCATGAGATTCCCTGGACAATCATCCAAAATCTCCTTCCCTTTCCTCAATTACCTAGGAGGTTGTGTACTCAAACTGGAAGGAGTCTAGATTTCTGAATCACCGTCTGGAGGAGAACTGCCAAAGATGGCTGCCCAGTCCATGTGATGAAAGTGAGAACGTCAAGCCACTGAGTTTTAGGGGTTTATTACTGCAGCATTACCTAGCCTACCCTAACACAATTATATTCAAAAAAGCCTATCAGTTTGCAAGATATGACTGCAAACTACTTACATACCACCTTTCATAACCTGTCTGCACTTGTAAATGCTGTAGCAGCTGCGATTAGTGGTGTAGCCACTGGCAAGGAACATCAACTGTTAAGTTGATACTCAGTTTGCTGCAAATTAGGCTTTCAGTTTGCCCCACTAATTAGACTTTAAATTCTATCAAGGAATCATAAAACAGTCGTTAAATATTTGGGGTCTAGAATGAAGCAGGCTTGGGTTTGAACATAACTTAGTCACACACACTAATGTGTGAACTTAGGCAAGGTTTAACTTTCCACTTCCTCATCTGTAGAGAACAGTATTTGTAGTAGATACTGTTGGCTGCGTTCTGTCACAGTTGCTGTTTTCCTAGATCCCTTCTTTACGATTGAAGGATTGACTCTCCACCAGAAAGACTGTCAGCTGACAGCCTTCAGGTATCAGAAACAGCCCTATCAGCAGAAAGCTACCCCTTCCAAGGTCACAATCCTTTCCTGGGATGGCCCACGTCCAGTGATGGATTGATGGGAGGTATAAAAGCCTGATCTCCTTTCTTCCTGTTCCCAGTTTGGAACAGCTCAGAAAGGCCATCCTAGATACAGAGCTTGTGGTGCAGAGTCCCTAAGATTGTCCCAATTATCTCTGCTTCTTGATTCTCACATCTTTGTATCGTCTTCTCCTCATGAGCATGAACAGGATCTGTGACTTGCTTCACTGTGACAGAACATATTGAAGGTGAGGATGTCACTGTGATTATGTCGCATAAGACTATAAGGTCCAAATTGCCAGAAGTCTCTTTCCTTTGTTGACTTTGATGAAGCAAGTGACCACGTTGGGAAGACCCATGTGGCAAAAAACCTAAATGTGGCCTCCTGCCCACAGCCACCAAGAAACTGAGGCCCGCAGGCATACAATCTGGAAGAAACAGAATTCTTCCATCAACCACAGGAACTGGGAATAAGATCCCTCCCCAACCAAGCCTCCAGTTCTGTCTGACTTCCTGATTTGTGAGAGACCCTGAATCGAAGGACAAGGAAAGTTACGCCTGGACGCTTGACCCACCAGAACAGTGAGATACTAAATGTGTGCTAACTTTGGAATTCGTTACATAGAAATAGACAACTAATATAAAAAGCTCTCTGTGGGGTTGTCTAAAGCCTTCATTGAGACTACAGTACATGGGAAGCTGAGGCGGGCAGACCACTTGTGGTCAGAAGTTCAACACCAGCTTGGCCAACATGGTGAAACCCTGTCTCTACTAAAATACAAAAATTAGCTGGGCGGGGTGGTGTGTTCCTGTAGTCCCAGCTACATGGGAGGCTGAAGCAGAAGAATCACTTGAACCCAGGAGGCGAAGTTTGCAATGAGCCGAGATTGTCCCACTGCACTGCAGCCTGGGTGACAGAGCAAGACTCTGTCTCAAAAACAAACAAACAAAAACCGCATCCTAGCCCCACTCCTTCTTCTGTTTACTCTTGCTTCCTTTCCTTATCTTTTACAGTTGTAGATCCCAAGAGAACTCCTGTCTTAGCTCACTTTCTGCTGCTATAACAGAATACCACAGACTGGGTAATTTAAAAACAATAGAAATTTATTTGGCTCAATTGGCTCAACTAGAGGCTGGGAATTCTAAGAGCATGGCACTAGTGGCTGGTGAGAATGTGAGACAGAGATGTGAGACAGGAGGGAAACGGGAACACACTTATCCTTTTATCAAGAGCCCACTCCCCTGAGAATGGTATTAATCTATCCACAAGGGCAAAGTCTTCATGACCTAATCACCTCTTAAAGTCCTCACCTCTTAATACTATTACAATGGAAATTACATTTCAGCATGAGTTTTGGCCAGGACATTAAAACCATAGCAATCCTGTAATAATAAATCTCTTGCACTCTAAACTCTTATGGTCTACCTCTCAGAGAACCCATCCTGTGACACCTGTTTAATATCTACTTGTTTCCTTTACTGTTTTGCTGATAAAACTCTGATTTTTACATTTGATTCTCCTTGAAATGACCCTATGCTTCCAGGGAGTCAGGTCCCTGCCCATGGATCAGGGGGTGGACAGATGGATGAATTAATTAATAGATGGTTGAGTAGAGGGAGTGAGAAATAAACTGATGGATGGATAGATGGATGGATGGATGGATGGATGATGGATAGATGGATGCCTAGATGGGTAGATAGATGAATTAATGGATGGCAACACTTTCTTTTCCTTTTTTCTTTTTTTTTTTAATTGTACTTTAGGTTCTGGGGTACATGTGCAGATCATGCAGGATTGTTGCATAGGTACACACATGGCAATGTGGTTTGCTGCCTCCATCCCCCCATCACCTACATCTAGCATTTCTCCCCATGTTATCCCTCCCCGACTTCCCCACTCCCTCACTGTCCTTCCCTTGCCCGCCCCAACAGACCCCAGTGTGTGATGCTCCCCTCCCTATGTCCCTGTGTTCTTATTGTTCAACATCCACCTATGAGTGAGAACAAGTGGTGTTTGATTTTCTGTTCTTGTGTCAGTTTGCTGAGAATGATGGTTTCCAGATTCATCCATGTCCCTACAAAGGACACCAGCTCATCATTTTTTATGGCTGTATAGTATTCCATGGTGAATATGTGCCACATTTTCCTTGTCCAGTCTATCATCGATGGGCATTTTGGTTGGTTCCAGGTCTTTGCTATTGTAAACAGTGCCACTATGAACATACGTGTGCATGTGTCTTTATAATAGAACGATTTATAATCCTTTGGGTATATACCCAGTAATGGGATTGCTGAGTCAAATGAAATTTCTATTTCTAGGTCCTTGAGGAATCACCACACTGTCTTCTACAATGGTTGAACTAATTTACACTCCCACCAGCAGTTTAAAACTGTTCCTATTTCTCCACATCCTCTCCAGCATCTGTTGTCTCCAGATTTTTTAATGATCACCATTCTAACTGGCATGAGATGGTATCTCAATGTGGTTTTGATTTGCATTTCTCTAATAATCCGTGATAATGAGCATTTTTTAATATGTTTGTTGGCCTCATATATGTCTTCTTTTGCAAAGTGTCTGTTCATATCCTTCACCCAGTTTTGGATGGGTTTGTTTGTTTGTTTTCTTATAAATCTGTTTTAGTTCTTTGTAGATTCTGGATATTAGCCCTTTGTCAGATGAGTAGATTGCAAAAATTTTTGCCCATTCTGTTGGTTGCCAGTTCACTCTAATGATTGTTTCTTTTGCTGTACAGAAGCTCTGGAGTCTAATTAGGTCCCATTTGTCTATTTTGGCTTTTGCGGATGGCAACACTTTCTTCGTTGCTGCCTGATGTCCTTACACACTGAGGTCTGATATTTCTCAAACCCTTGCCTATAGGCCTAAGCTAATGTGTGTGGTCATTTGAAGGACTTTTTATTTCCTCTATGTCAATGGCAACACAAAACATGAGACTTCTCTGCCTTGATGTGCCTTATGTCTCTGTAAATGGAAAGTGGAGTGGGAATGCACATTTTCTTCAATGTTCCTGTTATCCATTGTCACCTTCCCAGGGAAGCATAAACAAGAGTATCAGCCTGGGACATCCTAGGTTCCCACTGAGACCAAGGAGGCAGAAGTTCTCTCTACCAGTGACTTACTGTGTGACCTGTGCCAGCCCCTTCCCCAATCTGAGCCTTAGTTTCCTCCTCTGTCCAATACGAGCATTGAATGAAACAATGTCTGAGCTCCCCTTTCTCCCTGTCGTGCCCTATCATTTAGGATGTGTTCAGCAGCAATTAAAAGACAAATCGGTATAACAATAGTAAAATGTGCATTAAAATATCATTAACAAGAAGATTAAAATTTCCAGAGCTATTGCAGCTTCTCAAGAATTTCATGAAAGATACAAACTTTTTTCTCTTTTTAATTTTAATTTTAGATTCAGAGGGTGCATGTGAAGGTTTGATATGAGGGGTATAGTGCATGATACTGAGGTGTGGGCTTCTATTGATCCTACTACCCAGACAGTGAACATAGTACCCAGCAGAAAGTTTTTTCAGCCCTTATTCCCCTCCCTCACTCTCTCCAGTGTCTATTGTTCCAAATTTTATGTCAGTTTGTACCAAGGTTTAACTCCAACTTATACGCGAGAAGGTATTTAGTTTTCTGTTTCTGTGTTGATTCACATAGGATGATGGCCTCCAGCTCCACCCATGTTCCTGCAAAGGACATGATTTCATCCTTTTTGTGGCTGTGTAGTATTCCATGGTGTATATGTGCCATATTTTCTTTATCCAGTCCACCACTGATGAACATTTAGGTTGATTCCATGTCTTTGCTATTGAGACTAGTACATGTGTAGGCTTTTTCCAATCCTTTCCCCTCACCGTATTTAACATGTTGGCTTCCAGTCTCATCCTTGTCATCTCAGGGTCATATTATAGCTGCCAGGGCACCAAATATCACACTTTGCTCTAGTGTCCAAATCAGGAAGGAAAGGGCCAAGAACAAAAAAGTGTTTTCTTTTAACAAGCAGGAAAACTCTTATTAGAAGCCCCCCAACAGGATCCCTCTATGATATATATATATATATATTTTTTTGTGGCTAGAACTGACTCATGAGGCCACATCTTGCTGTAAGGAAAGCTGGGAAAGCAAGTACTTGACAATAACAACAAAACGGGATTTCCATGGTATTTTGCTGCATTGATCAATGCAAGGAAACAAGATCTGTTTCAGGGAAGGAACTGACAGTGTCTGCTAGGGAGGCTTCAAAGGTGGGTATCACGTCATCCATGCTCCAGTCTATTCAGAGAGACTGAGCAGCCATGGATGAAATAATCTGAGGCCACAGTGGACACATATGAGAAAACAGGGCAGAAACAGAACTTCTGAGTACTGAGTGGCTGTGTTTGAGGAAATGGAGGCAGGGAGGAATTGGAGATGTTGATTGAATGGGAATGAGCAAGAAGAGACAGGAAATCCTGACCTCTAGCTCGTCTTGTCTGGGTTCAGGGCCCTTCCTTTTGCCCCCACATTTTTACTTGCTGCACTGAAATCTTCCATGTTCTCACCTGATGGAAACCAGCAGGAACTTGCCACAGTGCTCCCTTGCTGAAACCCCTGACGTTGTTTTCCATGTTCTGAAGAGTAGAGAGGAAATTCCTTCAGCCAGTTTCCAAGGCCTTCTGTGATCATGTCTCTGCCAACCTTACCGGCCCTCACCGCCTCTGCTCTCCCAGCATCCTGTGCTCCAGCCACACTGACCTCTTCCTGCTCCTAGAATTGATTTAACTCAGTTCCACCTCAGGGCCTTTGCACATGCTGTCCCCTCTATGTGGAGAACCACTGGCCCTTATTTTTGCTAGTTAATTCCTACTTATCTTTCTAATTGCAGCTTAAAGAATACTTCCTCAGAGCAGGCTTCACAACTTCCCTACACCATGACATAAGTCAGTCATATGATAGGTGTTTGTCTGAGTCTATCCCTACTTCCCCCACTTCCCATACACTTGCCTTTCAGCTCCAAGAAGGCAGCAATGATGTTCCTGTATCTTGCCAAAAGCATAACAGAGTGATTAAAAACAGAGGCTTTAGAGTCAAGCTGCGTGGGTTTCAATCTCAGCCATGCCACACACTAGCGAAGTGACCTTGAGCAAGTTTCTTAACCTCTGTGTGTTTTACTTTCCTCGTCTGTATAAAGGTAAGAATAAAATCTACTCATAAGGTATTAAAAGCTCCGCATAGCACCTCACATTCTATGTGTTATGCATGTATTTGAAATAATAATAATAATTAGTATTATTATTATTGTTACCTCCATATTCCCAGTACCTAACAAATGTTGGCACACGTAGGTGCACACATAAAAAAAACTTGTTGAATAGATAAGTGATTGTTTAATTCTCTCACTCAAGGCAAAGATAATTATACCTTTCCATTTATTTATTCCCATGATAGGAACAGGACTTGGCACATAGTAGGTCTGCAATAAATGGGGAATAACTCAATGTCTGAAAGTAGGAATGATTCCTCCCCACCCAAGCCATGTGGACCCCCAATATTACTATCTGCTTTGAGCTTTTCCCCTTCCTTCTAGAATCCAGGTGGAGACCTTCAGCTGCCTGGCCATGGGACAACCTCCCCTGCCGGCCTTGCACTCCCCCACCCCAGCCAGAGATGCAGAGCAGCTTTGATCACTGACAGCAGCCTTCCTGCAAGAAAAAGAGAGAGAGAGAGAAATCTGGCCATTTAAGCTCCCTGAACATGACACTTATTAATAAAAGGAGCGGCTGTCAGCTCTGCTCCAATTAGTTATCCATTGTGCAGGGCAGATGTGGAGGCTTGAGGGCGGCCCCAAAGCTGGAAGGTGGAGGTGGGGGAACAAGTGAGAAGTCACTGCTTTCAGATATTAAACACATGAGCAAGCCTGGGCTTGTGCTACTCAGCTGAGAAAGGCCTGGTGCCCTTAGGATTCTCCAATCTCATTGGATTTTGACAGCCTTAGGTACTACTCCCCAATCTCCTCCTGTTTTCCTATTGTCGTTAAGTTTTTTGTTTGTTTGTTTTTGTTTCTTTGAAACAGGGTCTTGCTCTATTGTCCAGGCTTCAGTGCAGTGGTGTGATCATTCGTGGCTCACTGCAGCCTAGACCTCCTGGGCTCAATCGATCCTCCTGCCTTAGTCTCTCAAGTAGCTGGGACTATAGGCACATGCCACCAAGTCTGGCTAATTTTTGTATTTTTTTTTTGTACAGATGGGTTTTTGCTGTGTTGTCCAGGCTGGTCTTGAACTCCTGGGCTCAAGCCATCCATCTACTTCGGCCTCCCAAAGTGCTGGGATTACAGGTGTGAGCCACTGTGCCCGGCCTGTCATTAAGTTTAATTATACAATTAATACATGAATATGTTCTCCTTGCTTGACCTTACAGATGAGGCCACATGGGCCCCACCCCCACCTTAGTCTCCTCATTGTCTCCCAAGAGGTAGCCATTGATAGCATTTTAGAATATATGTCTCTTTCCAAAACTTATTTTCTGCCTAATACTCTGTATCTCATTCAACAGATGGGTTTATTTTGCATGTGTATATATTAATATGTAAACGTTTCGGTTGGAATGTGTTGATTTGCTTTGTTTTTCTTTCTTTTTTAATAGCACTGTCTTGAACATACGGTGCTACACCTGGGTTCTTTTGTTCAGTGATGCCACATAGATCCATACAGAACAAGCTCATTCTTTTTTACTAAGGCATAACATTCCTGAAGGTAGACAAATCCTTGTTTATTCAACCCTGGCTGCGTATTAATTACTGAGGGGTGTGCGTTTATGTCAGGGAGGGAGGAGTCCTTCATAACATATGGATGCCAAGGGCCCTCCCTAGCAGAGTTGAATCAGAATTCTGAGGCTCAGGCCTGGGGGTCAGTGTGACACAATCCCGCAGTGATTTTACTGTGCAGCCAGGGTCAAAACTTATTCATTTAGCCAGTCCCCTATTAATGTATATTCAAACCGTTTGCAAGTCTTTGCTATTGAACAACAACAACAACAAAACTTTCTGGGCATTACTTTGTTCCTTCTTCCCGTGTATCTGTGCTGGTATTTCTCTAGGAAAGGTTTTTGAAGCTCAACACTATGGACATTTGGGGCCAGATCATTCTTTGTGGTGGGCGGCTGTCACACATTGTAGGATTTTGAGCAGCGTCCTGGCCTCTCCCCACCCAATGCCAGATGTACACATGCACGCACATCACGACCATCAAAAATGTCTCCAGACATACCGGGGGCGGTGGGGCGCAAAGTCACCCCTGGTTGAGAATGACTGCTCTGGGGAGGAACCCAGAAGAGAAGTTGCTGGATTATATGGGACGTGCACTTTTTTTTCTTTTTTCTTTTTTTTTTGAGACAGTGTCTTGCTCTGTTGCCCAGGCTGGAGTAGTGCAGTGGCACAATCTCGACTCATTGCAACCTCTGCCTTCTGGGTTCAAGCAATTATCCTGCCTCAGCCCCCCGAGTAGCTGGGATTACATGCGCCTGCCACCACATCCAGTTAATTTTTGTATTTTTAGTAGAAACGAGGTTTTGCCATGTTGGCCAAGCGGGTCTCGAACTCCTGACCCCAAGTGATCTGCCTGCCTCGGTCCCTGCAAAGTGCTGGGATTACAGGCATGAGCCACTGCACCCGACCAATGTGTACTTTTTTTTTTATTAGACAATACTTCAAAATGCCTAAGCTCTTTCACAGTCACTGATTTTCTAAGAATATAATCTTTCCATCTCTTTATTCCTGTGAGTTTGGATTTAGAATTTGGGCGAAAACCCTAAGCATTTATCTCCACTTCCCCACTACCTCCTGCAGCCCCCAAACCCAAGAATGCCTTCATGCTTTGGGATAGAATTCTAGAATATAGAATATGAGCCTTGAGGTATGGGGTGGTAGAAGAGACTATCAAATAAGAATGAGAACAAATTTTCTTTCCTTTCTTTTCTCCCTCCCTCAATTCCTTTCTTCCTCCCTTCCTTTCTTGCTCTCTTCCTTTCTTCCTCTCTTCCTTTCTTTCTCCCTTCCTTCCTTCTCTCCCTCCCTCCCTCACTGTTTTCTTTCTTTCTTTCTTTCTTCTTTCTTTCTTTCTTTCTTTCTTTCTTTCTTTCTTTCTTTCTTTTTCTTTCTTCTCTCTTTCTTTCTTTCTCTCTCTCACTCTCTCTCTGTCTCTTTCTTTCTTCCAAGGTAATTCTGGCTGAAGGGGAGGGGTGGATACTTCCCTCTTCCTGCCCCCACCTCGAATTTCCAGAATCTACTCTCAGTCTCTTTAAGGTTAAGTCTCTGACCTGGTTGTTCTGAGTTTTATACGTAATGAGAAGAGTGGACAAGAGGAAGACAAGTTCAGCTGTACTGAGAGACAGAAAGAGGCTTCCCAGGAACTCTGTGTGTGTTTGTGTGCACGTGTGTGCATGTGTCGAAAAGAAAATCAAATTCACAGGCTGGGGAAGGAAGAGGAGGGGGAGAAGCAACAGGGCCCAGCCAGTCGTGTCTCTCTAAGCAAGATAAGCCCCCGGCCCATCCATCTCTCCTGACACTATCGGCCTGTTGTCTAAAGTACTTACAGTTCTCTCCTGTGAGGAGGAGGCCTGACTTGGGGATGCTAGGGGAGGGGAGGAAGTGGGGCCTCCCGGACAGGGCACCCTGGCTGGCCCACTTCCCTAAAGAGCAGGGATGCCTTGCGGACCGAAGAGGTCACCCTTCCCCTCCTCCACCCTAGGTATGGCCTGTTTTTAGCTCAGCCCTGAGTGCTGGAAAGATGGGCTGGTGCTGGCTCCCTACCTGGGGCCCCATTCCCAAGGGGCGTGGAACCACTTGAAACTGCAACTTGTCTTTCTCAAGTGGAGGCGAGAGAGTGTGAGCCCCGAGAGAGAGAGTGAACAGAAGGGAAAGGCCAAACCAACCTCAGCGCTCCTGTCTTTAAAGGGTCCTTTAAAAATTCCCTGTGGTTCTTGTATCCATACACCGGTCATCTACATTGGGTATTTCCAATCACCATGGCATGTGTATACCTACGTGACAGTCCTGCACTATCTGCACATGTACCCCAGGACCTAAAGTATAATAATAATAAAAAAAAATCACTGTGGTTCTTACAATACTGTGAAACAGATATGATTATCCTTTAAAAATCCGTTATCCAATGAAGTAGGTATGACTGTTCTCTCCCTTTCTCAGAGATAAGAACACTGAGACCAAGAGAAGTTAAATATCTTGACTGGGGTCACAGAGCTAATCAGAGGCATTGGGTAGGATTAGGATTTGGACTTCCCTAAATTCCAAAACTGGTGGGGCGAAGTGGCTCACGCCTGTAATGCCAGCACTTTGGGAGTCTGAGACAGGCTGATCACCTGAGGTCAGGAGTTCGAGACCAGCCTGACCAACACTGAGAAACCCGTCTCTATTAAAAATACAAAATTAGCTGGGCATGTTGGTGCATGCCTGTAATCCCAGCTACTCAGGAAGCTGAGGCAGGAGAATGGCTTGAACCCAGGAAGCAGACGTTATGGTGAACTGAGATTGCACCATAGACTGGGCAACAAGAGTGAAATTCCATCTCAATAATAATAATAATAATAAACCCATCTCTACTAAAAATAGAAAAAATTGGCTGGGCACGGTGGCAGGCCCCTATAATCCCAGCTACTTGGGAGGCGGAGGTAGGAGAATTGCTTGAACCTGGAAGGCAGAGGTTGCAGTGAGTCAAGATCGTGCCACTGTACCACTCCAGCCTGAGCGACAGAGAAATTCTGCCCCAGAAAATAATAAGAAAAATAAAATACATTCCAAAGCTGACATCTGGACTCTAACCAAGATATTTCTTGCAACTCCTCTGTGATAAGAAATCATGTCGTGAATGATTGTCTGAATTGATGTTTATAAAGATTATTGGCTTAACCAAACTTTAGTCAGGTTTCTGAATCTTTTCCTAGGTCCATCCGTGTACTTCCTTGTAAAATCTATCTTTAGCAAGAACCCTGCTAAGTCAGATTAGCCAGAATCTCCATTCTCCATATCTGATCTCTCTCCATATCTGATCCCTCTCCCTCTACCGTTCCCCAGGTGATATCTGACCACCCTGGCCTGTCTTCAGTAAGACTCCTGTTAGGTCCGTTTAGCCCTGAGCCCTAATGCTTCCTTTCAGTAATTTCCCATCTACTGACCCCCAACTCTGCTCCTTGGCTATAAATTCCCACTTGCTCATGCTGTATTCAGAGTTGAGCCCAATCTCTCTCCCCTACTGCAAAATTCCATCATACTGGCCCCTGCACCTACTGTGATAGTTCCCACACCTTGAACAGGCTGCCTTGCCATCTTGAACAATCATCATGAATGATTTTTTTTTTATTTCAACTTCTATTTTAGATATTTGGTACATGTTCAAGTTTGTTACATGAGAATATTATATGATGCTGATGGTACAAATACCATCACCCAGGTAGTGAGCATAGCACCCAGCAGGTAGTTTTTCAACCCATGCTTCCCTTCCTCCTTCCCCTCTCTAGTAGTCCACTGTCTATTGTTCCCATGTTTGTAACCATGTGTGCTCAATGTTTAGATCCCCCTTAAAAGTTAGAACATGTAGTATTTGGTTTTCCGTCTCTGTGTTAATTGATTTAGGATTGTGGCCTCTAACTGCACTAATGTTGCTGCAAAGGCCATGATTTTATTCTTCTTATGGCTGCATAGTATTCCGTGGTATAAATGCACCACATTTCTTGATCCTATCTACCACTGATGGACACCTGGGTTGATTCTATGTCTTTGCTGTTGTGAATAGTGCTGTGATTAACATATGGGTGCAGGTGTCTTTTTGGTAAATGACTTATTTTCCTTTAGGTATTTACCCAGTAATGGCATTACTGGGTCAAATGGTAGCTCTATTTTAAGTTCTTTGAGAAATCTCCAGACAGCTTTCCACAGTGGCTGAACTAATCTACATTCCCACCAGCGATGTATAAGCGTTCTCTTTTCTCCAAGCCTCACTAGCATCTGTTGTTTGACTTTTTAATAGTAGGCATTCTGACTAGTGTGAGATAGTATTTCACTGTGGTTTTGACTCGCGTTCCTGTGATGGTGAGCACTGATGAGCATGTTTTCATATGTTTGTTGGCTGTGTGTCTGTCTTCTTTTGAGAAGTGTCTGTTCATGTTCTTTGCCCATTTTTTAATGAGGTTGTTTTTTGCTTATTGATTTAAGTTCTTTGTAAATTCTGGATATTAGGGCTTTGTCAGATGCGTAGTTTGTGAATATTTTCTCCCATTCTGTAGGCTATCTGTGTTCTCTATTGATAACTTCAGATTGCTCTTTAGTTTAATGAGGTCCCATTTGTCAATTTTTGTTTTTGCTGAAATTGCTTTTGGATGACATGGCCAAAAATTCTTGCCCAAGATCATTGTCAAGAAGAGCATTTCCTATGTTGTCTTCTAGGATTTTTATAGTTTGAGGTCTTACCTTTAAATCTTTGATCCATCTTGAGTTAATTTTTATATATTGTTCAGCTTCAATCTTCCATATGTGAATAGCCAGTTATCCCAGCACCATTTATGGAATAGGGAATCCTTTTCCCGTTGCTTTTTATTTTTTATTTGTTTGTTTTGTTTTTTTGAGACAGAGTCTTGCTCTGTCACCCAGGCTGGAGTGCAGTGGCAGGATCTCAGCTCACTGCAACCTCCACCTCCCAGGTTCAAGCAATTCTCCTGCCTCAGTCTCCCGAGTAGCTGAGATTAGAGGTGCCCACCACCACGCCTGGCTAATTTTTGTATTTTTAGTAGAGACGGGGTTTCGCCATGTTGGCCAGGATAGTCTCAAACTCCTGATCTCAGATGATCTGCCCACTTTGGCCTCCCAATGTGATGAGATTACAGATGTGAGCCACTGCGCCCAGCCTCATTGCTTGTTTTGGTTGACCTTGTCAGAGATCAGATGGCTGTAGGTGTGCCACTTTACTTCTGGGTTTCCTCTTCTGTTCCATTGATGAATGATTTTTTTCTTTAATGATGGTTAGCCATTCATTCTTCATTCAACAAACATTGTTTGCAAGTCACCTTTGTGACAGGCTTTTCTCTGGGTATAGGTGATAAAGGCCTGGCCTCAATTGCTCATCAATTTCTATTAATGGCTGCCTAGATTAAAAGACCTGCATAAGGAGCAGAAAACCAAATACCACATGTTCTCCCTTATAAGTAGGAGCCAAATGCCCATGAATGATAGACTGGACAAAGAAAATGTGGTGCATATACACCGTGGAATACTACACAGCCATAAAAAACGATGAGTTCGTGTCCTTTGTAGGGACTTGGATGAATCTGGAAACCATCATTCTCAGCAAACTGACCCAAGAACAGAAAGCTAAGCACTGTATGTTCTCACTCATAGGTGGGTGTTGAACAACGAGAACACATGGACTCAGGGAGAGGAGCATCACATCATACACAGGGGACAGTTCGGGGGGGTAGGGGACAGAAAACTGGGGACGGAAGGGAGGGGAGGGTGGGGAGGGATAACATGGGAAGAAATGCCAGATATAGTATGCACCAAAAGTAAAATAAATTAAAAAAAAAAAAA
>PVKV010027735.1:0-26012 GCA_004027835.1 Alouatta palliata | reverse complement strand
AACAGCCGAGCCGGCGAAAACAGCCGCGCCGGCCAAACCAGGTGCGCTGGCGACCCGTGGGGCTCCTCCCCCTGGGAATCTCCTGGTCGGTGGGCAATAAAAATCCGTCTGGGAATGTGGCGTCCACTCACCCTCCACGCTTTCACTGGGAGCTGCAATCCTCAGCTGCTCCTAATCGGCCATCTTGGATCGGTCCCCCGTATATAATGTTTTTTGTGTGCTTTATAAATGTATGGAAATAACATCATTCGATATTACAATTGGCCCTCCATATCTACGGATTCCATGCCCCTGGATTCATCCAAGCACAGATTGAAAATATTAGAAAAAAAGAGTGATTGCATCTGTATTGGGCATAGTTAGACTTCTTTTCTTGTATTACTCCCTAAATAATGCACTATAACAAACTATTTATATAGCATTTACATTGTTTTAGGTATTATAAGTAATCTAGAGATGATTTAAAGTAAATGGAAGGTTGTGTGTAGGTTATAGGAAGACATTACATCATTTTATATAAGGGACTTAAGCATTCAACAGATTTGGTGTCTGTTGGGGAACCAATCCTCCACTGATATTAAGGGATGACTATTATTGAGACTACAGTTATGACTCTATTATTGAGATCTATTGATATGATGTATTTATATGTCAAAATGATTTTATGTTTATGAACCTATACTGCATTTATTTTTCTACCATGATTCCATAGTATGTTATATAAATATATCACATTTTCAGGTAAACATTTATATCGTTTTCAAGTATTCTCCATTACAAATATTACTGCAATAAACATAGTTTTACTTGTGTCCCAGAGCAAAAGAGTTTTGCTATGGAATAAAATAATTTAATTTCTGGATCCTAAGATATGTTGATTTGCAATTTTTCCAGTTACAGTCAAATAGATTTCCAAAGTGGTTATAGTAGTTGACATCTCCACCAACAGTGTATGAAGGTTTCCAATTCCCCACATTCTTGCCAACATTTGAAATGGTAGTTTTTGTAGTATTTGTCTATCTGATAGGTAAGAAATGGAAACATTGCTTTAATTTCTATTTCCCTAACTGCTAATAATGTTGAGAATTTCCTCATGTTAATTTAAAAGTAAAATTTTCAATTACTTGTTTAAAGTTTTGTGGGTACATAGTAGTTGTATGTATTTACGAGGTACATGAGATGTTTTGATATATGTATGGAAATTGTAATAATTTCCTAATGAAAATGAGGAACTCAGGTATACTTTTTTAGTCATTTAAAAGTGTACAATTGAATTATTATTTATTATAGTCACTCTGTTGTGCTCCAAATACTAGATCTTATTTGTTCTATCTGTTTGGTACCCATTAACAATCCCCGCTTCCCCTTAAGACCCCACTACCCTTCCTCACCTCTGGTAACCATCCTTCTACTATCCATGTCTATGAGTTCAATTATTTTGATTTTAACATCCCACAGATAAATGAGAACATGCAATGTTTGTCCTTTTGTTGCCTGGCTTGTTTCACTTAACATAATGATCTCCAGTTCCATCCACGCTGTTGCAAATGACAGGCTTTTATTCAGTTTTACTGACTGAATAGTACTTCGATGTGTATATGTACCATATATTCTTTATCTGTTTAACTGCTCACGGATGCTTAGGTTGTTTCCAAATCTTGGCTATTGTGACGAGAGCTGCAACAAATATAGGAGTGCAGGTATCTCTCTAATACACTGATTTCCTTTCTTTTGGGTATATACTGAGCAGTGGAATTGCTGGATCATATGGTAGCTCTATTTTTAGTTTTTTGAGGAATCTCAAAACTGTTTCCCATAGTGGTTATACTCATTTACATTCCCACCAACAGTGTATGAAAGTTCCCTTTTCTCCACTTCATTGCCAGCATTTGTTATTGCCTATCTTTTGGATATAAATCATTTTAGCAGGGGTGAAATATCTCACTGTAGCTTTGATTTGCATTTCTCTGACGATCAATGATGTTGAGCACCTTTTCATATGCCTGTTTTCCATATGTATATCTTCTTTTGAAAAATGTCTATTCAAATTTTTGCTTATTTTTGATTGGATTATTAGATTTTTTCCTGTAGAATTGATTGAGCTCCTTCCATATTCTGGTGATTAATCACTTGTCAGATGGGTAGTTTGCAAATATTTTCTTTCCTTCTGTGGGTTGTCTTTTCTCTTTGTGACGTGCTTTTGCTGTGCCAGAGCTTTTGGACATGATGCAGTCTCATCTGTTCATTTTTGCTTTAGTTGCCTGTGCTTTCGGGGTATTACTCAAAGAATTTTTCCCAAATCAATGTCCTGGAGAGTACTCCCAATGTTTTCTTGTAGTTGTTTCATAGTTTGAGGTCTGACATTTTAGTCTTTAATCCATTTCAGTTTGATTTTTGTATATTGTGAGAGATAGAGATCTCGTGTCATTCTTCTGCATATGAATATCCAGTTTTCCCAGCATCATTTATTGAAGACTGTCTTCTTCCTAGTGTGTGTTCTTGGCACCTTTGTTGAAAATGAGTTCAGTGTAGGTGTGTGGATTTGTTTCTGGATTCTCTATTGTGCTCTATTGGTCTTGTGTCTGTTTCTGTGACTGTACTATGATGTTTTGGTTATTATAGCTCTGAATTTGAAGTCAGGTAATGTGATTTCTCTAGTTTTTTTTTTTTTTAATTTTGCTCAAAATAGCTTTGAGTATTCTGTGTCTTTAATGGTTCCATATAAATTTTAAAATAGTTTTTTTCTATTTCTGTAAAGAATGTCATTGGTATTTTGATAGAGATTGCATTAAATCTATAGATTGCTTTGGAAAATATGGACATTTTAACTATATTCATACTTGTAATTTATGAACATGAAATATCTTTCCATATTTTGGTGTCCTTTTCAATTTGTTTCTTTCTTTTCTTTTTTTATTGTACTTTAGGTTCTGGGGTGCACGTGCAGATCATCCAGGATTGTTGCATAGGTACACACATGGCAATGTGGTTTGCTGCCTCCATGCCCCTGTCACCCAGATCTGGCATTTCTCCCCATGTTATCCCTCCCAAACCTCCCCACTCCCCAGCACTGTCCTTACCTTGGCCCCCAAAACAGACCCCAGTGTGAGATGCTCCCCTCCCTGTGTCCCTGTGTTCTCATTGTTCAACACCCGCCTATGAGTGAGAACATGTGGTGTTGGATTTTCTGTTCTTGTGTCAGTTTGGTGAGAATGATGGTTTCCAGATTCATTCATATCCCTACAAAGGACACCAACTCATCGTTTCATATGGCTGCATAGTATTCCATGGTATGCCACATTTTCCTTGTCCAGTCTATCATCGATGGGCATTTGCATTGGTTCCATGTCTTTGCTATTGTAAACAGTGCCACAATGAACATATGTGTGCATGTGTCTTTATAATAGAATGATTTATAATCCTTTGGGTATATACCCAGTAATGGGATTGCAGGGTCAAATGGAATTTCTATTTCTAGGTCCTTGAGGAAGCACTACACTGTCTTCCACAATGGTTGAACTAGTTGACACTCCCACCAACAGTGTAAAAGTGTTCCTATTTCTCCACATGCTCTCCAGCATCTGTTGTCTCCAGATTTTTTAATGATCGCCATTCTAACTGGTGTGAGGTAGTATCTCAATGTGGTTTTGATTTGTATTTCTCTAATAATCAGTGATGATGACCATTTTTTCATATGTTTGTTGGCCTCATATATGTCTTCTTTTGAAAAGTGTCTGTTCATATCCTTTGTCCACTTTTGGATGGGTTTGTTTATTTGTTTCTTGTAAATCTGTTTTAGTTCTTTGTAGATTCTGGATATTAGCCCTTTGTCAGATGGGTAGTTTGCAAATTTTTTTCCCATTCTGTTGGTTGCCAGTTCACTTTAATGATTGTTTCTTTTGCTGTGCAGAAGCTCTGGAGTTTAATTAGGTCCCATGTGTCTATTTTGGCTTTTCTTGTCAATGCTTTTGGTGTTTTAGTCATGAAGTCCTTGCCTATGCCTGTGTCCTGAATGGTTTTACCTAGGTTTTCTTCTAGGGTTTTTATGGTGTTAGGTCTTATGTTTAAGTCTTTAATCCATCTGGAGTTAATTTTGGTGTAAGGTGTCAGGAAGGGGCCCAGTTTCTATTTGCTGCACATGGCTAGCCAGTTTTTCCAATACCATTTATTAAACAGGGAATCCTTTCCCCATTGCTTGTTTTTGTCAGGTTTGTCAAAAATCAGATGGTTGTAGATATGTGGGTTTGCCTCCGAGGCCTCTGTTCTGTTCCATTGGTCTGTATCTCTGTTTTGGTACCAGTACCATGCTGTTTTGGTTACTGTAGCCTTGTAGTATAGTTTGAAATCAGGTAGCATGATGCCTCTGGCTTTGTTCTTTTTGCTTAGGATTTTCTTGGCGATGTGGGCTCTCTTTTGGTTCAATATGAAGTTTAAGGTGGTTTTTTCCAGTTCTGTGAAGAAGGTCATTGGTGGCTTGATGGGGATAGCATTGAGTCTGTAAATTACTTTGGGCAGTATGGCCATTTTCACAATACTGATTCTTCCTAAAGATGAGCATGGAATATTTCTCCATCTGTTTGTGTCCTCTCTTATTTCATTGAACAGTGGTTTTGTAGTTCTCTTTGAAGAGGTCCTTTATGTCCTTTGTTAGTTGTATTCCTAGGTATTTTATTCTCTTT
This sequence comes from Alouatta palliata, assembly GCA_004027835.1. Lineage (NCBI taxonomy): Eukaryota > Metazoa > Chordata > Mammalia > Primates > Atelidae > Alouatta > Alouatta palliata. The sequence goes on along the minus strand of PVKV010027735.1, from coordinate 21,333 downwards.
GTAGCAATTGTGAATGGGAGTTCACTCATGATTTGGCTCTCTGTTACTCTGTTACTGGTGTATAGAAATGCTTGTGACTTCTGCAGACTGATTTTGTATCCTGAGACTTTGCTGAAGTTGCTTATCAGTTTTGTGAGATTTTGGGCTGAGATGATAGGGTATTCTAAATATACAGTCATGTTGTCTGCAAATAGAGACAATTTGACTTCCTCTTTTCCTAATTGAATAATCTTTATATTTTTTTCTTGCCTAATTGTTCTGGCTAAAACTTCGAATACTATATTGAATAGGAGTGGTAACAGAGGGCATCCTTGTCTAGTGCCGTATTTCAAAGGGAATGCATGCAGTTTTTGTCCATACAGTATGATATTGGCTGTAAGTTTGTCATAAATAGCTTTTATTATTTTGAGATATGTTCCTTCAATACCTAGTTTATTGAGAGTTTTTAGCATAAAGGGCTGTTGAATTTTGTCGAAGGGTTTCTCTGCCTTTATTGAGATTATCATGTGGTTTTTGTCTTTGGTTCTGTTTATGTGGTGGATTATGTTTATAGATTTGCATATTTGGAACAAGCCTTGCATCCTCAGAATGAAGCCTACTGGATCATGATGGATAAGCTTTTTGATGTGCTGTTGCAATAGGTTTGCCAGTATTTTATTGAAGATTTTTGCATCTATGTTCATCATCAATATTGGCCTAAAGTTTTCTTTTTTTTGTTGAGTCTGTGCCAGGTTTTGGTATCATGATGATGTTGGTCTTGTAAAATGATCTGGGAAGGATTCCCTCTTTTTTTTGGATTGTTTGGAATAGTTTCAGAAGGTATGTTACCAGCTCCTCTTTGTACTTCTGATAGAATTCAGCTGTGAACCTGTCTGGACCTGGACTTTTTTTGGTTGGTAGGCTATTAATTGCTGCCTCAACTTCAGCCCTTGTTGTTGGTCTGTTCAAGGTTTCAACTTCTTCCTGGTTTAGGCTTGCGAGGGTACAAGTGTTCAGGAATTTATTCATTTCTTCCAGGTTTACTGGTTTATGTGCATAGAGTTGTTTGTAGTAGTCTCTTACTGTAATTTGTATTTCTGTGGAATCAGTGGTGATATCCCCTTTATCGTTTTTTATTGCATCTATTTGATTCTTCTCCCTTTTCTTTTTTATTAATTTGACTAGTGGTCTATTTTGTTGATCTTTTAAAAAAACCAGCTCCTGGATTTATTGATTTTTTGAAGAATTTTTTGTGGCTCTATCTCCTTCGGTTTTGCTCTGATCTTAGTTATTTCTTGTCTTCTGCTAGCTTTTGAGTTTCTTGATCTTGCTTCTCTAGCTCTTTCAATTTTAATGATAGGGTGTCGATTTTAGATCTTTCCTCTCTTCTCTGGTGGGCATTTATTGCCATAAATTTCCCTCTAGGCACTGCTTTAAATGTGTCCCAGAGATTCTAGTACGTTGTGTTTTTGTTCTCGTTAGTTTCAAAGAACATCTTTATTTCTACCTTCATTTCATTGTTTATCCAGTTGACATTCAGAAGACAGTTGTTAGTTTCCATGAAGTTGTGTGGTTCTGAGTTAGTTTCTTAATATTGAGTTCTACTTTGATTGCACTGTGGTCTAGAGACTGTTTGTTATGATTTCCGTTCTTTTGCATTTGCTGAGGAGTGATTTACTTCCAATCATGTGGTCAGTTTTAGAGTAGGTGCCATGCAGTGCTGAGAAGAATGCATATCCTGTGGATTTGGGATGGAGATTTTTGTAGATGTTTATTAGGTCTGCTTGGTCCAGATCTGAGTTCAAGTCCTGAATATCCTTTTTAATTTTCTGTCTCTTTGATCTGTCTATTATTGACAGTGGAGTGTTAATGTCTCCCACTGTTATTGTGTAGGTGTCTAAGTCTCTTTGTAGCTCGTTAAGAACTGGCTTTATGAACCTGGGTGTTTCTGTATTGGGTACATATATATTTAGGATTGTTAGCTCTTCTTGATGCATTGATCCTTTTACCATTATGTAAAGCCCTTCGTTGTCTCTTTTGATCTTGGTTGGTTTAAAGTCCATTTTATCAGAGACTAGGATTGCAACTCCTGCTTTTTTTTTTTTTTTTTTTTTTTTGCTCTACATTTGCTTGATAAATCTTCCTCCATCCCTTTATTTTGAGCCCATGTGTGTCCTTGCACATGAGATGGGTTTCCTGAATAATACAGCACACCGATGAGTTTTGACTTTTTATCCAATTTGCCAGTCCGTGTCTTTTGATTGGGGCATTTAGTCCATTTACATTTAAGGTTAATATTCTTACGTGTGAATTTGATCCTGCCATTTTGATGCTAGCTGGTTGTTTTGCCCATTAGTTGACACATTTTTTTTCATTGTGTTGATGGTCTTTACCATTTGGTACATTTTTGGAGTGGCTGGTACTGGTTGTTTCTTTCCTTTTTTATTGCTTCTTTCAGGAGCTCTTGTAAGGCAGGCCTGGTGGTGATGAAATCTCTCAGCAATTGCTTGCCCATAAGGGATTTTCTTTCTCCTTCACTTATGAAGCTTAGTTTGGCTGGATATGAAAGTCTAGGTTGAAAGTTCTTTATGGATGTTGAATATTGGCCCCCAGTCTCTTCTGGCTTGTAAAGTTTCTGCTGAGAGATCTGCTGTTAGTCTGATGGGCTTCCCTTTGTGGGTAACCCGACCTTTCTTGCTGCCCTTAGCATTTTTTCCTTCACTTCAACCCTGGTGAATCTGATGATTATGTGCCTTGGGTTTGCTCTTCTTGAGGAATATCTTTATGATGTTCTCTGTATTTCCTGGACTTGAATGGTGGCCTGCCTTGCTAGATTGGGGAAGTTCTCCTGGATAATATCCTGAAGCATATTTTCCAGCTTGGATTCATTCTCCCCATCACATTCAGGTACACCTATCAAACGTAGATTAGGTCTTTTCACATAATCCCACATTTCTTGGAGGTTTTGTTCATTTCTTTTCAATCTTTTTTCTCTATTCTTGCCTTCTCATTTTATTTCATTGAGTTGGTCTTCATTCTCTGATATCCTTTCTTCTGCTTCGTTGGTTCGGCTATTGAAACTTGTGTATGCTTCATGAAGTTCTCGTGCTGTGTTTTTCAATTCCATCAAGTCGTTTATATTCTTCTCTAAGCTGTTATCCTAGTTAGCATCTCATGTAATCTTTTTTCTAGGTTCTCAGTTTCTTTGCATTGGGTTAGAACATGTTCTTTTAGCTCTGAGAAGTTTCTTATTACCCACTTCTGAAGCCTGTTTCTGTCATTTCATCAGATTCATTCTCCATCCATCTTTGATTCCTAGCTGGTGAGGAGTTGTGATCCCTTGGAGGAGGAGAGGCATTCTGGTTTTTGGTGTTTTCATCCTTTTTGCACTGGTTGTTTCCCATCTTAGTGGTTTTATCTACCTGTGGTCTTTGTAGTTGGTGACTTTCGGATGGGATCTCTGAGTGGATGTTCTTTTTGTTGATGTTGAAGCTATTTCATTCTGCTTCTTAGTTTTCCTTCTAACAGGGTCCTCTGCTGCAGGACTGCTGGATGTCCACTCTAGACCCTGCATGCCTGGGGATCACCTACAGGGGCTGCAGAACAGCAAGGGTTGCCACAGGTTTCTTCCTCTGCCATCCTCGTCCCAGATGGGTACCTGCCAGATGTTAACCTGAGCTCCCCTTTATGAGGTGTCTTTTTGGGTACACAGGGTTCGGGGAGCTTCTTGAGGAGACAGTCTGTCCCTTATAGGAGCTCAAGTGCTGTGCTCGGAGCTCCACTGTTCCATACAGAGGTACTGGGCATGTACCTTTAAGTCTGCTGCAGCTGAACTCATAACCGCCTCTTTTCCAAAGTTCTCCATCCCAGGAAGGTCGGCTTTATTTATAAGTCCCTGTTGTGCTTCTGAGTTTTTTTTAATAGATGCCCTGCCCTGCACGGAGTAGTCTAGTCACAGTCTGCTAGTAAAGGCATTGCTGAACTGCTGCAGGCTCTGCCCTGTGCTGTGTGAACTGCCTCAGTAGTGGTGAACTGCCTCAGTAGTGGGGGATGCCCTTCCCCCCACTTAACTGGACAGTCCTGGGTCCAGCTACACTTGCTGCAGAACCCTTAACCCAGAGCATTTCAGATTGCTTGTTTTCTGGGGGTGGTACGTGCCGAGCCAGATCTCCTGGCTCCCTGTCTTAGCCCCCTCCCTTTCAGTTGAATAGGTGGCTCTGTCTCCCTTGTGTGGGTGCTCTCCAAAAAGGCAGCCCAGACTTGTGTGAGTTTCTGTGCACCGACGTGGCACAGCCTGAAACCGCCGTGCTGAAAACTTGTGACACTCTTCGGCCTGGGAATCTCCTGGTCTGTTGGCAGTGAAAACTTGTTTGGAAATGCAGTGGCCACTCACCCTCTATGCTGTTCTAGCTGGGAAATGCACTCTGGAGCTGTTCCTATTCGGCCATCTTGGATCCTCCCCCTCAATTTCTTTCACAGTGTTTTAAAGTTTTCATTATATAGATCGTTCACTTCTTTGGTTATTTCCTGGGTATTTAATTTTATTTGTGGCTATTGTAAATGGCAATTACTTTTTTACTTCTTTTTCAAATTGTTCATTGTTATATAGAAATGCTACTAATTTTGTGTATTGATTTTGTATTCTCCCACTTGACTAATTTTTTTATTAGCTCTAATTTTTTTGATGGAATCATTTGGTTGTTCCTAATATAAGATCATATCATCTGCAATAAAGAATAATTTGACTTCTCCATTTCCTATTTTGATGCCCTTTATTCTTTCTCTTGTCTGATTTGTCCAGCCATGACTTCCAGTTCTATGATAAATAACAGTGGTGAAAATGGTCATCCTTGTCATGTTCCAGATCTCAGAGGAAAGGCTTTCAGTTTTTCCCCATTCAATGATACTAGATGTGGGTCTGTCATATATGGCTTTTATCATGTTGAGGTATGTTCCTCCTTATCCTCAGTTTTTTGGAGGTTTTTATCACGAGGGAATGTTCAATTTTATCAAATGCTCTTTCAGCATCAATTGAAGTTATTATATAGATTATGTTCTTCATTCTGTTGATATGATGAAATTGATTGGTTTGCCAGGGATAAATCCTACTTAGTCATAGGAATGATCTTTCTAATGTATTGTTGAGTTTGGTTTCCTGGTATTTTGCTGAGGATTTTTGTACTGCTATTCATCAGAGATACTGGCTTGTAGGTTTTTTGTTTGTTTGGTCTTTGTTTCCTCCGTGTCTTTGTCTGCTTTTGATATCAGGGTAATACTGGCATTGTAGACTGTGTTTAGAAGTATTTCTTTCTCTTCTATTTTTTGGAAAAGTTTGAGTAGGATTGGTTCTTTGAATGTGTTAGAATTCTGCAGTGAAGCCATTGGGTCCTGGGATTTTATTTACCAGGAATTTTTTATTACAGTTTCAATCTTGTTACTTGTTATTGGTCTCTTCAGGTTTTGGATTTCTTTCTGTTAGTTTATATGAGTCTAGAAATTTGTCAGTTTCTTCTAGATTTTCCAATTTATTAGCATATAGTTGCTCATAGTAGCCACTAATGATCCTTTGAATTTCTATGGTACCAGTTGTAAAGTCTCCTTTTTCATGTGTGATAATATTTATTGGGATATTCTCTCTTTTTTTTTCTTAGAATAGCTAAAGTTTTTTCAATTTTGTTTAACGTTTCAAAAAACCAACCATTTGTTAATTGATTTTTTGGTTTCAATTTCATTTATTTCTGCTCTGTCTCTATTATTTCTTTTCTTCACCTTATTTTGGGTTTGCTTTGCTCTTGCTTGTCTAGTTCTTTGAGATACATGATTAAATTGTTTATTTGAAGTTTTTCTTCCTTTTTTTATACAGGCACTCATTGATTTAAACTTTCCTCTTAATGCTGCTTTTGCTCTATCCCATCAATTTTGTTGTGTTGTGTTTCCACTGTTATTTGTTTCAAGAAATTTTTCAATTTATTTCTTAATTTCTTTATGAATTCACTTGTCATTCAGGAGCATATTGTTTAATCTTCATATATTTGTATAGTTCCAAAATTTCTCTTGTTATTGATTTCTAGTTTTGTTCCATTGTGGTCAGAGAAGTTGCTTGATATCATTTCAGTTTTTGAATGTTTTAAGACTTGTTTTGTGATGTAAGATAGTTTAAAATATTTGATTTCTGTGGGGAAATAATAGGTGTGTATAGTCATTGGGTACATGAGACATTTTGATACGGGCATTCAATGCATAATAATTTCATCAGGGTAAATGGGTTATTCATCACCTCAAGCATTTATTCTTTTGTTTTGTTATGAACAATTCAACTATACTGTTTTTGTTATTTTGAAATGTACAATAAATTATTATTGACCGCAGTCATCCTACTCTGCTATCTAATATTAGAACTTGTCCATTCTTTCTAACTATCTTTTGTTCTCATTAACCTTCCTCATTGCCCCACCGATCCCATACTGCCCTTCCCCACCTCTGGTAAACATCATTCTGTTCTCTATCTCTGTGAGTTCAATTGTTTTAATTTTTAGCTCCAGGAATAAGTGAAAACATGTGAAGTTTATCTTTCTGTGCCTGGTTTATTTCAGTAGAAAGAATGACTTCTAGTTCCATTTAATTTTTAGATCCCACAAATAAGTGAGAACATGCAGTGTTTGTCCTTCTGTGCCTGGCTTATTTTACTTAACACAATGATCTCCAGTTCTGCCCATGTTGTTGCAAATGACGGGATCTGACTCTTATTTTTGGCTCAATAGTACTCCATTGTGTATATGTGCCACATACAGTTTATCCATTCTTCTGTTGATGGACGTTTAGGTTGCTTCCAAATTTTGGCTATTGTGAATAATGCTGCAACAAACATGGGAGTACAGATATCCCTTCTGTATACTGATTTACTTTTTTTGGGGTGTATACTTAGTAGTACAATTGCTGAATTATATGATAGTCCTTTTTCTAGTTTTTTGAGGAACTTCCAAACTGTCCTCCATAGTGATTGTACTAATTTACATTCCCACCAACTGTGTACAAGGGTTCTGTTTTGTCCAGATTCTTGTCAATACTCATTATTGCCTGTCTTTTGGATATAAGCCATCTTAACCTGAGTGAGATGATGTTGTGGTTTTCATTTGCATTTCTCTTATGATGAATGACGTTGAAAACCTTTTTATACACCTGCTTGCCGTTTGTATGTCTTCTATTTTTAATGTTTAATTTTATTTTTTGTGAATATTTAATAGGTGCATATATTTATAGAGTACATGAGATGTTTTGATACAGGCATGCAATACCTAATAATCACATCATGAAAAATAGAGTATCTATCTTTTCAAACATTTATCCTTTGTGTTACAAATAATCCAATTATACTATTTTAGTTATTTTTAAATGTACAATTAAATTATTATTGACCATAGTCATCCTGCTGTGCTAGCAAATATCAGGCCTCTCTTTATTCTTTCTATATTCTTTGTACCCATTAACCATCCCCAACTCTCCTTCAACTTCAACACTTTCCCCAGGCTCCGGTAACCATGCTTCTACTTTCTATGTCCACGAGTTTAATTATTTTGGTTTTAAGATCCCAGAAATAAGTGAGAACACATGATGTCTGTCTTTTTGTGCCAGCCTTATTTCGCTTAACATAATGACCTCCAGTTTCATCCATGTTGTTGCAAATAATAGCATCTCATTATTTTTTGTGGCTGAATAGTACTCTGTAGTATATAAGTATTACAAATTCTTTTTCCAATCATACATTGATGGACACTTACGTTGCTTCTAAATTATGGCTGTTGAGAAGAATGCTGCAACAAACATGGGAGTATAGATATTCCTTTGATATACTATATTTTTCTTTTGGTTATATACCAAGCAGTGGAATTGCTGGATCATATGGTAACTCTATTTTTAGTTTTTAAAGGAACTGACAAATTGTTCTCTATAGTAGTTGCAGTAATAATTTACATTCCTACCAACATTTGTTATTGCTTGTTTTCTTAATATAAGCCATTTTAACTGGCGTGAGATTGTATTTTGTTGTAGGTTTGATTTGCATTTCTCTGATGATCAGTGAGGTTGAGCAGCTTTTGATATGCCTGTTTGCCATTTGTATGTCTTTTTTTTTTTTTTTGAGAGATATCTATTCAGATCTTTTGCCCATTCTTTTAATTGGATTATTAGATTTTTTCTTTGAGAGTTGTTTGAGCTCATTCTATATTCTTTTTTATATTGCTCACTATTTGCATATAGCAATGTTACTGATTTGTGTATGTTGATTTTGTATCCTGCAATTTTACTGAATTTATCACTTCTGATAGTATTTTGGTGGCATCTTTTAGTTTTCCCTTGTCAGATGGGTAGTTTGCAAATATTTTCTCCCATTCAGTGGGTTGTCTCTTCATTTTTTGATTGTTTTCTTTGCTGTGCAGAAGTTTTTTCACTTGATGTGATCCCATTTGTTCATTTTTACTTTGTTTGCCTATGCTTGAATGTCCTGGATAACTTTCCCAATATTTTCTTTAAGTAATTTCACAGTTTGGGGTATTAGATTTAAGTCTTTAATCTACTTTGATTTGATTTTTGTATATGATGAGAGATAGGGGTCTAGTTTCATTTTTTTGCATATGGATATCCAGTTTTCTTTTATTATTATTATTTTTATACTTTAAGTTCTGGGATACATGGGCAGAACTTGCAGGATTGTTACATAGGTATGCATGTGTCATGGTGGTTTGCTGCACCCATCAACCTGTCATCTGCATTAGGTATTTCTCCTAATGCTATCCCTCCTCCCATCCCCCATCCCCTGACAGGACCCAGAGTGTGATGTTCCACTCTCTGTATCCATGCGTTCTCTCTGTTCAACTCCCAGTTATGAGTGAGAACATGAGGTATTTGGTTTTCTGTTCTTGTGTTAGTTTACTGAGAATGATGGTTTCCATCTTCATCCACGTCCCTGCAAAGGACATGAACTCATCCTTTTTTATGGCTACATAGTATTCCATGGTGTATATGTGCCACATTTTTTTCATCCAGTTTATCATTGATGGGCATTTGGGTTGATTCCAAGTCTTTGCTATTATGAACAGTGCAGCAATAAACATATGTGTGCATGTGTCTTCATTGTAGAGTGATTTATAATTTTTTGGAGTATATACTCAGTAATGGGATTGCTGCATCAAATGGTATTTCTAGTTTTAAGTCCTTGAAAAATTGCCACACTGTCTTTCACATTGGTTGAACTAATTTACACTTCCACCAACAGTGTAAGAGTGTTCCTATTTCTTCACATCCTCTCCAGCATGTGTTGTTTCTTGACTTTTTAATGATCGCCATTCTAACTGGCGTGAGATGGTATCTCAATGTGGTTTTGATTTGCACTTCTCTAATGACCAGTGATGGTGAGCTTTTTTCATGTGTTTGTTGGTTGCATAAATGTCTTCTTTTGAAAAGTGTCTGTTCATATCATTTGCCCTCTTTTTGATGGAGTTGTTTGTTTTTTTCTTGTATATTTGTTTAAGTTCTTTGTAGATTCTGGATATTAGTCCTTTTTCAGATGGATAGATTGCAAATATTTTCTCCCTTTCTATAGGTTGCCTGTTCACTCTGATGATAGTTTCTTTTCCTGTGCAGAAACTCTTTAGTTTAATTAGATCCCATTTGTCAATTTTGGTTTTCATTGTCATTGCTTTTACTGTTTTAGTCATAAAGATTTTGTGCATGCATATGTCCTGAATGGTATTGCCTAGATTTTCTTCTAGGGTTTTTGTTGTTTTAGGTCTTAAATTTAAGTCTTTAATCTGTCTTGCATTAATTTTTGTATAAGGTGTAAGGAAGGTATCAGTTTTAGCTTTCTGCATATGGCTAACCAGTTTTCCCAACAGCATTTATTAAATGGGGAATCCTTTCCCCATTGCTCGTTTTTGTTGGGTTTGTCAAAGATCAGATGGTTGTAGACGTGTGGCATTATTTCTGAGGTTTTTGTTCTGTTCTATTGGTCTATACATCTGTTTTGGTACCAGTATCATGCTGAAGAGAGAGAAGGTCCAAATGAATAAAATGGGAGATGTTTTTAAAATATCAAATTTTTATTTAGTCGATTTTTTGTATTTTTAAAATTTCAATATCATTTATTTCTTCTATGATCTTTATTTTTTTACCTCTTCTAATTTTGGATTTGGTTTGGTTTTTGCTTTTCTAGTTTTTAAATGTGCATCAACAGGTTGTTTATGTGAAGTTTTTCTACTTTTTTGATGTAGGTGCTTATTGCTCTAAACTTTCCCCTTAGTATTGATTTTGCTGTATCTCATAGGTTTTGGTATGTTGTCTTTATTTTCACTTGTTTCAAGACAATTTTTAAATTTTCCTCTTAATTTATTTATTGATCCACTGGTGATTCAGTAGCATATTGTTTAATTTCCATGTTTGCATAATTTCCTAAATTTTTCTTGCTGTTGATTTGTAGTTTTATTCCACTCTAATCAAAGAAAATACTTGTTTTGATTTTATTTTATTTTTACTTTTTGACTTTTTAAAGACATGTTTGTGGCCTATTATATGGTTTATCCTTGGGAATGAGCCATGTGTTGACAAGACAAAATTGCATTCTGCAGCTGTTTGATGAAACATTCTGTAAATATCTATTGGGTCTATTTGGGTCATAATGCATATTAAGTTCAGTGTTTCTTTGTTGATCATCTGTCTAGATGATCTATCCAATACTGAAAGAGTTGAAGTCTCCAGCTGTTATTGTATTGAGGTCTATCTCCCTTTTTACCTTTAATAATCTTTGCTTTATATATCTGTGGCCTCCAGTGTTTGGTGTATATATATTTCCAATCGTTGTGTTCTCTTACTGAATTGACTCCATTTAGCACTGTATAACAATCTTCATCTGTTTTTTATAGTTTTGGCTTAAAATCTATTTTGTCTGATGTAAGTATAGCTATTCCTGCTCCTTTTTCATTTCTGTTTGCATGGAATATCTTTTTCTATCACTTTATTTTTAGTCTGTGTGTCTTTATAGGTGAAGTATGGCTTTGGCAGGCAATAGATTGTTGAGTCTTGTTTTTTATCCATTCAGCCACTCTATATATCTTTTTGTTGGAGAGTTTAGTCCAGCACAGTCAATGTTGTTATTTATAAGTAAAACCTTACTCCTGCCATTTTGTTAGTTGATTTCTGGTTGATTTTTAGCCCTCTGTTTCTTCTTTCCTTCCTTGCTGTCTCCCTTTTAGTCAAGGTGATTTTCTCTGGTGCTATGTTAAATTTCTTGCTCTTTATTTTTTGTGTTTCTGTTGTATTTTTTTGATTTGAGGTTACCTTGGGGCTTGCAAATAATGTCTCATAACCCATTTTTTAAAGCTGTTGACAACACTGTTTGCATAAACAAACAAGTGAAGAGAAAACTAATATAAGCTCTAAAATTTTATTTATCTCTTAGCTTTTTGTTGTTTCCATGTATACTGTATTATATTGTCTATGTCTTGAAAATTTGTTGTACCTATTTTTGATCAGTTAATCTTTTTTTCTGTCTATCCGAGATATGAGTAGTTTGTACACCACAATTAATGTGTTATAGTATTATGTGTTTTTCTGTGTAGTTACTATTACAAGTGGGGCTTGTACCTTTAAATGACTTTTTATTGCACCTTAATAGCTTTTTCCTTAAGATTGAAGGACTCTAGCATTTTTTGTAGCACAGGTCTGGTGTTGATGAAATTTGTTTCTTTATCACATTTGAAGATATTTTGCTGGATATACTATTTCAGGATAAAAGCTTTTTTTTCTTTAGCACTTTAGATATGTCAAGTCACTCTCCCATGGTCAATAAGGTTTTCATTAAAAAGTCTGCTGTCAACATATTGGAGCTGTTATATATTTATTCACTTTGATTTTAAATATTTATAAAGTTACCGTTTTTAATATATGTGATTGGCAGTAAAAATCCTTATTCTTTAAACAGTTTTTTCAACAGAACCCAAATAATCTTCTCACAGGAAAGGTAAAGTTTAGCATAGAAAAACTTAGCTAGGCTAAGAAAGGTCAGGCCATCTCTAAACATTTAAATGAAAGTTAAAATTCAGGAAAGTAATCACTTAATTATTACATCATTCTCTGAAGGATTTTTTTTTTTCCAAACTTTTTAAAAATTATACTTTAAGTTCTGGGATACATATGTAGAACATGCAGGTTTGTTACATGGGTATACATGTGCCATGGTGGTTTGCTGCACCGATCAACCCATCATCTACATTAAGTATTTCTCCTGAAGCTATCCCTTGCCTTGCCCCCCACCCCTACACAGGCCCCAGTGTGTGATGTTCCCCTCCCTGCAAGTTCCTTCCAGATCTGGGCGAGTCTGTAGATGCTGTCTCAGAGCCAGGGCCTGGAGTTGGGAACCATAGGAATATACCTGGTGTTCTATTCTACTGTGACTGAGCTGGCACACGAGCCACAAGACAGTCTTTCCCACTTTTTTCTCCCCTTTCATCAATCAGTGGCATCTCTCTCCATGGCTACTACCACACTGGGCCCCTGGTGAGTACTACCTGCCTACTGTTGATGTTTACTCAAGGCCCAAGGGATCTTCAGTCAGCTTGTGGTGATCGCTGCCAGTCGTGAGTCTCTCCCTTCAGGGCAAAGGGGCTCTCCCCTCACCCAAAACAGGTCAAGAAATGCCTTTCAGAAGCCTGAAATCTGGGACCCCAGGAGCCTGCTTGGTGTTCTACCTTACCATGACCAAGCAGGTTTCCAAGTTGCAAGAAAAAGTCCCTTTTACTCTTCCCTCTCTTTTGCTCAAGCAGAAGGAGTCTCTCACCATAGCCACTACAGCTGGGAATATGCTGGTTCACACCTGAGTCTCACCCAAAGCCCATGGCAAGTACTGCCTAACGACTACTGCTGATTATCTAAGACCTGAGGGCTCTCTAGTGAGTGGATTATGAATCTTACCAGGATTGAGTTCTTTCCTTCAAGGCAGCAGTTTCCTTCTGGCTCAGTACATGTCTAGAAATAACATCTGGGAACTAGGGCCTGGCATGGGGGACCTCAGGACTCTACCTGATGCCTATATTACTGTGGCTGAGCTGGTATCAAATTGCAAGGCAAAGTCCTCTTTACTCTCTCCTGTCACTCCTGAGGGAAAAGGAAGGCATGTCTCCTAGATCTGTGAGTGCTTCTGCATGGGGTTGTAGAAGGGGTGATGCAAGCACCTCCTTGGCTACCCCAGCTGGTGTCTCACTAGGTTGCATGTACCCCAAATCCACTGGTTCTGAACCCAGCAAAGGACCAGGACATGTCAAAGAATTGCAGTCCTGTGGCCTAATTTGCCTTTCAAGTTCATTTAGAACCCCAGAGCACTTTAGTTCATGGTGGTGGAGGTTGCCAGAACTCGGGTTCCAATTGCTGAGATGTACAATTTGCCTCTGCATGGGACTAGTCTAAATGCTCTCTATATGGCCACCAGCTGAATTCTTCCCCACGCTTTCTACTGTGACAGAGCAGTACTGAGTTCCAGTGCAAAGTCCTACAATCACTGCACTCTATCTCCCTCAAACACACATATTCTCTTTCTGTACCGTGCAGCCACTGCTGGAAATGGGGGAGAGATGGTTTATGCAACTCAAGACTGTCTTTCCTACCTTCTTCACAGTGTCAAGGCATTTTTAGTGGATTCTTCTACTAGTAGATGAAGATATAACTATCAGTAATGTTTATATGTTAATTTCTAATGTATTTGAGTACATAAAGCAAAATTTATTTAAAAGTAAACTTCCCAAAACAAAATTGTAGTGTGAAATTTTTCTATAACTCATTTTTTGGTGGATCAAGTAGGCAAATGTAATTAAAAATACAAAGCCTTTTAACCACCTAATTATTGCTATTATTGTTTTCTTTGTGCTTTTTTCTTTAATTCTTCTGAAAAAAAAGAAAACGGAATACAGTTGTAGAACATGTAGGTTTGTTACATATATATATGTGTGCCATGGTGGTTTGCTGCAGCTATTGACCCATCCTCTAAGTTCCCTTCCCTGACTCCCCACGTCCCAACAGGCCCTGGTGTGTGTGGTTCCCCTCTCTGTGTCCATGTATTCTCAATGTTCAGCTCCCACTTATGAGTACGAACATGTGGTGTTTGGTTTTCTGTTCCTGTGTTAGTTTGCTGAGGATTATGCTTTCCAGCTCCATCCATGTTCCTGCAAAGGACATGAACTCATCCTTTTTTATGGCTACATGGTATTCCATAGTGTATATGTACCACATTTTCTTTATGCAGTCTATCATTGATGGACATTTGGGTTGGTTTCATGTCTTTGCTATTGTAAATGTGCTGCAATAAACATATGCGTGCATGTGTCTTTATAGCAGAATGATTTCTATTCCTTTGGGTATATACCCAGTAATGGGATTGCTGGGTCAAATGGTATTTCTGTGAGCCACATAATTATGAAGAATAATTTAATAAATTATATATTAAGCTTTTTACCCTATTAGCAGTGACTGAGTGTTTTCCAGGACCCACTGAATTGTGCAAATATTAAGTTTAAAAATTTTCATAGCAAGTAGTTCAAATATAGATGGCACAAAATAGTTTGAAATAATTAATAAATTTGAATTAATATACATATAGAATGACTTTAAAATATTTAGTTTTCCATTCAAGAGCATGGTATATCTCTCCATTTATCTGGGTCATCTTTTATATTTATCAGTACAATTTTGTAGTTTTCTCCTCAAAGATTATGGATATTTCTCATTATCCCAATTTTGAAGTGCTTTATTTACATGTTGTTATTGTAATTTGTAATTTATGTTCCTCTTACATTTTTATATACGTTATTTATTTATTTATTTAGAGAAGAATTCTCACTCTGTGGGCCAGGCTGGAGTGCAATGATGTGATCATAGCTCACTATAGTCTCAAACTCCGGGGCTCAAGAATCCTTCCACCTCTGCCTCCGAGGTATCTGGACCTATAGTGGGTACCTGGATCATGGTGGGTTTGCTTTTATGTTTTTAATTTGATGATAAATGATTTGCGAGAAGGCTACTAAAGTAGTATTTTGTGGTTGCCTTTTCTTAATGTAACAATTAGTTCCTCTTAAGACATTTCTTCTTTCTTTATATTTTATTTTATTTTATTTTTAAGATGGGGTTACACCATGATGGCCAGGCTGGTTTTGAATTCCTGACCTCAGGTGATCCACCCACCTTGGCCTCCCAAAGTGCTAGGATTACAGGTGTGAGCCACCGGGCCTGGCCTCTTTCTTCTTTTTAAATCTATATCTCTTATTTTGTTTTCTTGTGTTATTGTATTGCCTAAAATCGACAGAATAATGTTGTGTAGTAGTGGTGATAGTGGGCCTCTTAGTCTTCTTTCTGACATTAATGGTTATGCTTCCAATGTTTCACCATTAAGATTTGTGCTTTAGGTTTATTTAGATATTTTTTCCTGAATTTAATGGAAATGATTTTATCTTAAATTTATGTAGCTTATGTCCTTCAAGTTTCTGGAAGTATATGTTTCAACTTAAGAATGGTCCTTGATATGCTAGTTTGCTAAGATGTTTTTTCCATGGAATAATTGATGTGAGGTTCCTAACCACCTTTTCCATATCTAGTGAGATGATTATATGGTATTTTGTTCTTTAATCTGTCCAAGAAAGGCTTTCTAATGTGTCCTTTTTCATTGCTGAAATAACTCCACCTAGTTATGTCGTACTATTCTTTTAATATGCCTTTGGATTTAATTTGTCAATATTCTATTTAAAGTTTCTCATTCATAATCAGCAGTATAATATATTGATCAGGAATAGGAACTCTAAAGTCAAGCTACCCGAGTTTGCATTATGGCTCAATCACTTATTAGCAATGTGCTCTTAGACAAATGACTTAACATTCTCTTTTTCTTATTTGTAAAATAGAGATAATAATAATACCTATTCCATTTTGTTATCAAGAAGATTAAGTATGTTAATATATGTTCTGGTTATCTATTGCTGCATAACAAATCCATTGGGCATATGTTTGCTTTGATTTAAAACCCACCAAGTGCCAATTTGTTTCTGTCATCTGTTGTTGCATTTAAAAATTACAAAGTTTAGAGGCTTAAAAGAGGAATCACCTTTATCGTGTCTTGTAATGAAATAGGCCCAGTTGAATAGTTCTCCTCCTACACATTGGATTGGCTGGGGTGTCAGTCATCTGGGAGCACAGTGAGCCTGAAATGTCCAAGATAGCTCACTCATATGGCTGGTAGTTGATAATGGAACAGCTGAAGCTGTCATCAGAATGCCTACAAATAGTTTATGTGGCTTGGACTTCTTTAAACTTGGAGACTGTGTTTTGATGAAGAGTCCAAAAAAAGAGCATTGTGAGAAACCTAGGTAAAAGCCACAAGGCTTTTTCTCTTTTTCTTTTTTTTTGAGATGGAGTTTTGCTCTTGTTGCCCAGGCTGGAGTGCAATGTTGTGATCTTGGCTCACTGTAACCTTTGCCTCCTGGGCTCAAGCAATTTTTGTGCCTCAGCCTCCCTGAGTAGTTGGGATTACAGGCACCCACCAATGTGTCCAGCCATTTTTTTTTTTTTTGTATTTTTAGTAGAGAGGGGTTTCATCATTTTGACCAGGCTGGTCTCGAAGTCCTGACCCCAGGTGATCCACTCACCTTGGCCTCCCAAAGTGCTGGGATTACAGGTGTGAGCCACTGTGCCCAACCACTACAAGCGTTCTTATTACTTAGGTTTTGAAGTCCTAGAATATCACTTTCACTGGATCTCAGGGTCTTCTTCCAGTGTCATGGAGATTATTAGCAGAATTCATTTCCTTTAGGTCATAGGACTTAGTTTCCATTTTCTTTCTGTCTTGCAATTGGGGAGGGAGGGGTTGTTCTCTGCTCTTAGAGGCCACCCTGTGGCCCTAGCTAAGTAGTCCTCTCACAATATGGTAGCTTACTTCTTCAAAGTAGGAGAATCGCTTTCAGTACTTTATGTTAAACTCTTATATAACATAACGTTGTCATGATAGTCAATTCCAGCCTTGCCTTATAACATAATTTAGAGTGACTATCCCGTCATATTCATAAGTTCTAGCCATAGTCTGTGGGAGGCCATGTACACCAGGGGTTGGAAATCTTCAAAGTGATTTTAGAATATTGCCTGTCTCAGTGGGCAAAGGGCATGGACAGGGAAACCATAAGAAATACAAATGGCCACTAAATACATGCAAAGTGATATTAAAAATAAAATTAAACTCAATTTACAACTAAGTTTAAGAGACTCGATCATCATACTGGACCAGAGGTGGGCTAGATTGTGTCCCGACTCAGCCAGAGCCTCATGTGGAGGCTTGCATCATGAATTTTAGCTCCAGAACAACTGCAAGTTCAAACGAGGAATTCCAAGAAGACCACACACTCTCTGAAGGAAGTGGATTGCTCCTGTAGACCTGGGAAACACCTCAAATACTGTGAGTGCCCAAACTGCAGAAGTGGGAAAGGGGGATCCTCTACTCCTGAACACAGCCTCCAACTAGGGAAACTGAAGGTCTAGCTGGTAGGAGAAGTTTCTACTCTTACCTGGAGCTGAGTCAATTTAGACAGCCAAGTGAAATATAGGGGTAGAGGAAGCTACTGAAAAGGCCCTGGGAGCTCGTTGGGTCCCCAAACAGGTAATTCCTAGTTGGCACCACAGGGATCCTTTGGGAGGCAAAATGCCACAGGGAGAAGGAAGTCTCTAGCTGAACTTTGTAACAATTTGAACTGGGCATCTTGCCAGTTCAAGATGAGGAAGGTCATGAATCCAGTGTGCAGACTCCACAGATGAGGGAAGAACCAATACACTTTTATTTCACAGCTGGGAAGCAGGTAGCCTGGGGAACGTTCTCAAGCCCTGCTCACACATTGCCTATAAACAGACTCTGTGCTGTTAGAGGGGGCATGGTGGGAGTGAGACTGGCCCCTTGGATTGTGTAGGGGCTGGGTGATACCTGTGGCTGTAGGCTTTCCCCCACTTTTCTGACAACCTACATGACTCAGCAAAGGCAGCCATAATCCTATTAGACATACAACTCTATTGATCTATTGAACCTCACCCCATTCCCCACAGCAGCCATAGCAAGACCTGACCAAGGAGAGTCTGAGCTCAGACACACCTAGCCCTGCCCTGACCCCATGGTCCTTCCCTACCCTCCCCAGTAACTGAAGACAAAGGGCAAACACTAGGGAGTTCTAGGTCCCTGTCCACCACCAGTTCTGCTCCATACTCCCACAGCTGATACTCTCTGGAAAGCACCACCTCCCAGCAGGAGGCCAATCAGAACAAAAATAGAACATTAAACCACCAAAGCTAAGAACCCTCACAGAGTCCATTGCACCCCCTGCCACCTCCACTGGAACAGGTCCTGTTATTCACAGGTGAGAAACCCATAGATAGTTTACATCACAGGACTCTGCAGACAATCCCCAGTACCAGCCAAAATCTGATAGACTTGCTGGGTAGCTAAACCCTAAAGAGAGAACGATCACTGCAGCTTGGCTCTCAGGAAGCCACATACATAGGAAAAGGGGGAGTGTACTACAACAAGGTAACATCCTATGGGGCAAAAGAATCTGAACAACAACCTTCAGCTCTAGACCTTCCCTCTGACAGAGCTTACCCAAACGAGAAGAACCCAGTAAACCAACTCTGGTAATATAACATAACAAGACTCTTTAACATCCCCACAATATCACACTAGCTCACCAGCAATAAATTCAAACCAAGAAGTCCCTAATTTACCTGAAAAAGTATTCAGGAGGTTAGTTATTAAGCTAACCAGAGGTACCAGAGAAAGGTGAAGCCCAATGCAAGGCAATTCAAACAATCACACAAGAAATGGAGGAGAATAGATACATAAAGGAAAAACAATCAAATATTTGAGAAACGTGGGACACACTTTCAGAAATGCAAAATGCTCTGGAAAGTCTCAGCAATAGAACTGAACAAGTAGAAGAAAGAAATTCAGAGCTTGAAGTCAAGGTCTTTGCATTAATCCAATCCAGCAAAGGCAATAAAAAAATAGGAAAATATAAACAAAGACTCCAAGAAGTCTGGGATTATGTTAAATGACAAAACCTAAGAATAATTGGTGTCCTGAGGAAGAAGAGAAATCTAAAAGTTTGGAAAACATATTTGGGGGAATAATCAAGGAAAATGTCCCTGACTTTGCTAGAGACCTAGACATCCAAGTACAAGAAGCACCTGGGAAATGTGCCTAGGTGAAAAGATTATCACCTAGGCACATTTTCATCAGGTTATCTAAAGTTAAGATGAAGAAAAAAAAATCTTAAGAGTTGTGAGACAAAACACCAGGTAACCATAAAGCAAAACCTATCAGATTAACAGCAGATTTCTTTGCAGAAACCCTTCAAGCTAGAAGGGATTGGGGCCCTATCTTTAGCTTACTCAAACAAAACAATTATCAGCCAAGATTTTTGCATCTAGCAAAACTAAGCATCATATATGAAAGAAAGATACAGTCTTTTTTAGACAAACAAATGCTGAAGAATTCACCACTACCAAGCCACCACTACAAAAACTCTTAAAAGGAGCTCTAAATCTTGAAACAAATCCTGGAACCACATCAAAAGAGTCCCTTTAAAGCATAAATCACACAAGACCTATGAAACAAAAGTACAATTTAAAAAGCAAAAACAAAATACAAAAAAAAAAAACAAAAACAAGGTACACAGTCAACAAATAGCATTATGAATGGAATAGTATCTCACATCTCAATACTAACATTGAATGTAAACAGCCTAAATGCTCTACTTAAATGATACAGAACTGCAGAATGGATAAGAACTCACCAACAAACTATCTGCTATGTTCAGGAGACTCACCTAACACATGAGGACTCACATAAATTTAAAGTAAAGGGGTGGAAAAAGGCATTTCATGCAAATGGACACCAAAAGTAAGCAGGGGTAGTTATTCTTATATCAGACGAAACAAACTTTAAAGTAACAGCAGTTAAAAGAGACAAAGAGGGACATTATATAATGGTAAAAAGCATTGTCTAACAGAAAAAAAAATCACAATCCTAAACACACATGCACCTAACACTGGAGGTTCCAAATTTATAAAACAATTACTGATAGATCTAAGAAATGAGACAGCAACACAATAATAGTGGGGTACTTCAGTACTCCACTGACAGCACTAGATAGGCCATCAAGACAGAAAGTCAGAAAAGAAACAATGGATTTAAACTATGCCTTGGAACAAATGGACTTAACAGATATATAAAGAACATGAAATCCAACAATCGCAGAATATACATTCTATACAACAGCTCATGGACTTTTCTCCAAGACAGACCATATGATAAGTCACAAAATGAGCCTCAATAAATTTAAGAAAATTGAAATTATATCAAGCACTTTCTCATGTCACAGTGGAAAAAACCCGGAAATCAACTCCAAAGGAACCTTCAGAAACATGCAAGTACATGGAAATTAAATAACCTGCTCCTGAATGATCATTGGGTCAAAAACAAAATCAAGATGAAAATTAAAATATTCTTCTAACTCAATGACAATAATGACACAACCTATCAAAACCTCCGGGATACAGCAAAGATGATGGTGCTAAGAGGAAAGTTCATAGCTCTAAACGCCTACATCAAAAAGACTGAAAGAACACAAACTGATATTCTAAGGTCACACCTCAAGGAACTAGAGAAACAAGAATAAAACAAACTCAAACCCACCAGAAGAAAGGAAATAACCAAGATCAGAGCAGAAGTAAATGAAATTGAAATAAACAAACAAAAAACTATAAAAGATAAATGAAACAAGAAGCTGGTTCTTTGAAAAGATAAATAAAATTGATAGCCCATTAGCAAGATTAATCAAGACAGAGAAAATCCAAATAACCTCACTGAGAAACAAAATGGAAGATATTACAATTGACACCACTGAAATACTGTTCAAAGCTACTACGAACATCTTTACATGCATAAACTAGAAAACCTAGAAGAGATGAATAAATTCCTGGAAAAATACAACCTCCTTGCCTAAATCAGGAAGAATGGATACCCTAAAGAGATAAAAAACAAGCAGAGAGATTGAAATGGTAATTTAAAAATTATCTACAGGGGACGGGCGTGATGGCTCACGCCTGTAATCCCAGCACTTTGGGAGGCTGAGGCGGGTGGATCACGAGGTCAAGAGATCGAGACCATCCTGGTCAACATGGTGAAACCCCGTCTCTACTAAAAATACAAAAAATTAGCTGGGCATGGTGGCACGTGCCTGTAGTCCCAGCTACTCGGGAGGCTGAGGCAGGAGAATTGCTTGAACCCAGGAG
>PVKV010027734.1:7106-26114 GCA_004027835.1 Alouatta palliata | reverse complement strand
AACCAGCCTTGCATCCCCGGGATGAAGCCTACTTGATCATGGTGGATAAGCTTTTTGATGTGCTGTTGCAATCGGTTTGCCAGTATTTTATTGAAGATTTTTGCATCTATGTTCATCATGGATATTGGCCTGAAGTTTTCTTTTCTTGCTGAGTCTCAAGCAGGGACAGTTCTAGCTCTGTACTTTGAAAAAGTTGTGTGCTCTAGCAATAAAAAGCTACTTTTTTGATACTTTTGGTCCCCAGGAGAAATGGGAGTCCTTTTCAGAGAGCATGGGAGACACATGAGTCCTTTGCCGTCCTCTCGTCTGCCTCTGAGGGTGAAATGAGAGAGTAGGAAGCCTTATGGGGTGTGGCCAGGTGCACAGTTAGGCTCGGTGCAGAGCAGAGCTGCTGTCCTGGTGGTGTGGCCCTAAGAAATTAGAGGTCAGGAGATTTGGATTTGATTTCCAGCCCTCTGCCAGCTAGTCAGCAACCAACTTTCAAGTCTTAGGCGGGTCACTCTCTGTCTCTGTTTCTCAATTTTTGTACAGGGATTTCTGTGGGCCTTAAGGCCCACTGGGAAACAATCCTTTTTCAGCTCAGTGCCTGGTTTGTTCAGTATACTTGTCAATCTGGACCTTAACACACCTATGATTTTGGGTTAACTTTATTGCCTGTGCTAGAAGGTAACACAGAAAATTCACAGTTGGTTGACAACAGTGAGAATCAGCTCGAAAGAATGACAATATAACCGAATCCTTGATCACTAACAGAATGCTCATGTGGACACAGATCACTCATTCCAACTTCGTCGGCTGTAGCACGTAAAGGGAGACAGCTTTTTCAAAATACAGAGCTAAAACTCTCCCTGCTTTAAGCACTTTAGTGGTTAAATCAGGGACAGTTTTCTTCTGTACTTTGAAAAAGTTGTGTGCTCTACCAATAAAAAGCTACTTTTTTGTTGCTTTTGGTCCCCAGGAGAAATGGGGGTCCTTTTGGGAGAGCATGGGAGACACATGAGTCCTTTGCCGTCCTCTCGTCTGCCTCTGAGGGTGAAATGAGAGAGTATGAAGCATTTTGGGGTGTGGCCGGGTGCACAGTTAGGCTCAGTGCAGAGCAGAGCTGCTGTCCTGGTGGTGTGGTTCCAGTCACCATGAGCCATGTCTGAAAGAATTAATCACATTTCATGTGCAAGCATGCTCTCTGTTTGACTGTACTGTTGTTTTTAATGAGAGCATCGTTGACAGTGCTTTAACCTGACTAATCGTGTTCTAGGTAATAATGCATGTGCTTGAGTAGGAGGCAGGGTTAGGGAAGAAGGAGGGAGAATGGATGTGTGAATGAGGGAAAGGTGTCTCTTCCTTTGGAGCATGAGTGTGTTCCAACCCCCCACTCACCCTCTCAGCTGGGTATCTTTGTGTGGGCCACAGCCTGTGCCAGATTAAGCGTCAGCCCTGGTTGGGAATAGAGTCTACAGGGGAGAGGTTACAGCTTCATCAAAGAAGCAGCTCTCTTAACTGGCCTCCATTTAACTTACCTGCTGGTCTCCATTCCTTCCGCAAAACATGCTACTGGCAACTCCTGCTGCATGTTTTCGTTATTGTTGCCTTACATGCCTCTATAATTCTGTTCCCTCCGTTTGGACTGAAAGCATACCGAGAGCTAATTGTGTGAATACTTAAACTTGTTTGGACGAGTGAAATGTGTTATTGTAATTGAGTAATATAATTGTTACATAAATGAAATATGAGTGAGAAAAAATCGATGACTAACATTCACTGAGTACTTACTGTGTATGAGGTATATTTAACAGTAAAAATACAAGGTTTATATTTTTTATAAAAGACTATTTTGTCAGTGTGTATATTCTTTATAACAGAGTACAAATAGAGGGTGTATATTTTTTATAACAGAGTACAAAGATAGGGTGCATATTTTTTTAAACAGAGTAAATAGGGTTTATATTCTTTATAACAAAGTACGTGTAGTAGGTTTATATTTTTTATAAATGACAGTTTTGTGAATGTGTATATATTTTAGAACAGAGTACAAATAGAGGGCATATATATTTAAAAACAGTACAAATAGAGGGTTTATATTTTTTATAGAAGACAATTTTCTGAATGAGTATATATTTAATAAGTGTAAAAATGGAGTATATATTTTATAAGAGAGTACATTTAGCTGATGTATATGCTTTATAACAGGGTACAAATAGAGGGTTTATATTTTTTATAAAATCTATTATGTGGGTGTGTATAATTATAACAGAGTACAACTCGATGGCGTATATTTTTTATAAGAGAGTGCAATAGAGGGTGTATCTATTTTATAACACAGTACAAATGGAGGGTGTATATATTTTATCACAGAGTACAATATAGGGTTTGTATTTTTTATAAATGACAATTTCGTGAGCTTGTATATTTTTTTACAACACAGTACAAATAGATGGTGTTCATATTTATAACAGTACAAATACAGGGTGTGTATTTTTTATAAGACAGTACAAATAGAGGGTATATCTTTTTATGACAGAGTACATATGGAGGCTGCATATTTTTTAGAACAGAGTACATACAGAGGGTGCATATTTTTCATAAAAGACTATTTTTTGAGTGTGTATATCTTTTCTAACAGAGAACAAACAGAAGGTGAATATGCTTTATAACTGAGTACAAATAGTGTGTTTATATATATTTAAAGAACTATTTTGAGCATGTGTATATTTTTTTTATGCCGGAGTACAAATAGAGGGTGTATATATTTTATTACACTGTAGAAATAGAGAGTGTATATTTTTTATAACAGAGTACAAATGTGGCTGTATGGTTTTTATAACAATGGTTACAATAGAGGGTATATATATCTTATAATAGAGTACAAGAGGGTTGGGATAGTTTTTATAACAGAGTACAAATAGGGGTTTTATATTTTTTTATTAGACTATTTTGTGAGTGTGTTTATTTTTTATAACAGAATACAAAGAGAGGGTGTATATTTTTTACAACAGAATACAAATAGAAATTAACACAGAAAATTCACAGTTGATTGACAAGAATGAGAATCAGTTCTAAAGAATTAAAATATAACCGAATCCTTTATTACTAAAGAATGCTCAAGTGGACACAGATCACTCATTCCAGCTTCATCAGCTGTAGCACTTAAAGGGAGACGACCTTTTCAAAGTACAGAGCTAAAACTATCCCTGATTTAGCACTTAAAGCAGGGACAGTTTTAGCTCTGTACTTTGAAAAAGTCGTGTGCTCTACAAATAAAAAAACTGCTTTTCTTGTTACTTTTGGTCCCCAGGAGAAATGGGATTCCTTTTCAGAGAGCATGGGAGAACACATGAGTCCTCTGCAGTCCTCTTGTCTGCCTCTGAGGGTGAAATGAGAGAGTAGGAAGCATTGTGGGGTGTGGCCAGGCACACAGTTAGGCTCCCTGCAGAGCAGAGCTGCTGTCCTGGTGGCCCCCGTCATCATGAGCCATGTCTGAAAGAATTAATCACATTTCATATGCAAGCATGCTCTCTGTTTGATTGTGCTGTTGTTTTTAATGGGAGCATCACTGACAGTGCTTTAACCTGACTAGCTGTGTTCTGTGTAATAATGCGTGGGCTTGAGTAGGAGGCAGGGTTAGGGAAGAAGGAAAGAGAATGGATGTGAGTGAATTAGGGAAAGGTGTCTCTTCCTTTGGACCATGGATGGGTTCCAGCCCCCCACTCACCCTCTCAGCTGGGTATCTTTGTGCGGGCCACAGCCCGTGCTCCATTAAGCATCAGCCCTGGTTGGGAATAGAGTCTACAGGGGAGAGATGCCCCAGGAATGCCACCAACGCCCCAGGACAGATCCACTTATGGGACCAGGTTATCAGGGCCCTGTGGGGATGGGGTGGAATCTGAGGGGCGAGGCTTCCTCCCCAGGCTGGGAGTGGGTGAGATGAGACTGGCCCCTCTACATCTGAGTGCCCCCCAAACCCCACAGTCATGTCACGAGCAAACAAATCACATTACTTCTCTCAGCTGTTGTTCAGTCCTTCCTTCTGTTGTTTCTGTGGAAAGAGTCAAGGTGACTGAGGGTGGCCCCTCATCTCTATTCTCCACACAAGGAAGTGGTAGGCTGGATTTTGAAGGCAAATTTCTCAGAGCCAATGTGAACACAAACTGGTCAACTCTCCTCAAGCTCCCAAGGACAGAGAGTCTTTGCTGGTTTTTGCCCACAGCCACAGAACTCAAAGTCTGAATCTGGATTCTCTCGAAAGGACAGTAATGTAAACCTCTAGCGATGAAGTTTGAGAAAGGGCCCCATTCTGTCGGCTTGTGATTTAGAAAACTGTGTTCATTCAATACATATTTACTGAGCAAATATAGGCCAGGTACGGTTCTTCACAGCAGAGATATAGGACAGAAAAGGACAGGAGCCCTTGGCGCTGAGGTTTCCATTCTAAGGGGCCTTTAAATCTCAGACTCTCAGAGCTAACAGAGACCTTTGTTACTCTTCACCTCCTGTGGAAACAGGAGTCCAAGGAGGAGAGGTGGCTTGTTCAGAGTCAAAGAGCAAATTAGGGACTGAGTTGCAGCAGAAATACAGGGCGTCAGGCTAGCACTTCCCCGAGAGGTGACAACCCCAGGACGTGTGTGGCAAGAACCTGAGCAGGGGTGTCTGGAGAAGACAGAGTCGGCAAAGAGGGCAGCAACGGAAGAGCCATGCTGCATGTCCCTGTTCTGGGTCCCTCCAGGTGAGGCCTGGGTGCCCCAGCTCCCCATTTGTCCTTGGCACCAGGGTCCCCCAGCCCCTTTCTTCAGGGCCCCAAGGGGAAACTGGAGCCCAGGATCGGCAGTGTGGAATCAGCAGACCCCACTGGACACTTACCAATAACTTAATAGTGTCATTCAGTTGACCGATTGTTCTGGAGCTCGAGTCCAGGGCTACCGCTGTTTCTTGGTAGCGCCTCTGAGGTGCATGCAGAGAGGAGGAGTTGGAGGAGGATTCGGGGGAGAGGTAGAGAGAACAATCATTAGGGCTACGGTGTGTGGGGACTGTCTCAGCTGGCAGAAGGGCACCCGGCCCCCCTGTGGAAGGAGGCTGGAGGGCTGGCCTGCAGGGTGACTGCACCTCGGTGCAGGGCCTCTTACCTCCAGATCTTTCACAGTAGTACATGACGCAGGGCCGTCTGCGTGAACAGCTGTTTCTGACTACAAGAGATGAGAGTGTACATGGAGATGTTCTGTCCCCCTCAGTGTCTAAGCCCTCTGACTTCCTTTCTTCCCCATCAACTGCCGAATTTTTCTGTTCTGCCTGTCTCGGACCCTTTGTCCCATAACTCCTTTGTGCTAGCTTTTCTCATGGTTCTTATCTCCCCACCCTCCCCCCCTGGGGCTCTTTCAGTGACTGCTGAAGGGACAGGCTGATGGGAAGTGGCTGTTCTCATTGGCCTGGCTTCCCCTTAAGACTGGGGATGAGGAAAATCAAACAGCAACGACATTTCCTGGGTGTCCTGGGTATTTACAGCAGGCCATGTACTAGAGATTAACATAAAAACAACAATCACAAATCTCATTTAAACTTCACAAATGGAATTCAAACAATACCACCTCTAGTTTATAGATGTGAAAAGAGAGGCCCACAGAGCTCAAGAAACTTGCTCTAAATAATATCCCTAGCAGATGGAGAGGCAGGATTCAAACCCAGAATTCTTAAGCAGTACCTGACAGTCCATCCCCAATCTTAGCAATTACCCTCCACTGCCCCTTGGGGCCCCGGTCCCCAGGAGCCTGGCTGGCCAAGACTCACATCCCCAGGTGACTGGCAACCACCAGAAGTGGCGGACTCAGGGTTACTGGCATTTTTTTTCAATTTTCTTTTCACTCCTTCGGGAACACCAGATCTCTTCCTCATCTGATATTCTTTTAACTGTGGGAAAGAAGAGCAGTAATTAATACTCATGAGAACCACCAGCCCCAACAGCCGCATCCTGCTTTACAGTTTTTACAAAACACTCTCATACACCATCTGATTTAATGCCACCAACAACTGTACAAGGTGTTGTCACAATCACTTAGTGACTGAGGGACTGACATGGCCAAAAAAAAAAAAAAAAAAAAAGGCAATACTGGAACTTAAACTCAGTCTTCTGACTCCAAGCTCTGGGGTTTTTCCATGAATCAGCAGCTTCCAGGGACCAAAACCAGAGGCAGAGGTAGAAGTCAACATGAAGTAGGCAGGACCTGCACGCTGTATGTTTTACACTCATACATCCTCACACGTCTGTTGGTGTTAAGTGCTCCAGTACCTCTCACACTTTTATATCGATGTGTCCTCACGGCAGAAGGCAGCATTTCTGTTAAATCTGGGTATTTATCAGCAAGAGGACAACCCAAGCCTCATTTCAGACAGAAGTCTGGTATACTCTTAGAAACCCATGCGACTGTCATCCCTAACTACATTCTTGTTTTTTCCTCTCTCAAGAGACTCAAGGGAAACTGATACTTCAGAAAGATATCCCATAATTTTCCTGTGGCACTCAAAGCACCCCAGGATGAGATGGTATGAGGAAGATTCAAGCTGTCAAGTTCAGTTTCCCAAGATCTGTTCCTTAGAAGATGAGGAGATCTCATTCCAGAGACCACTGACTGAAGGGCAGTTGGTCCCAGAACTATGGAGAATTCGAATATGAGGTGGAGAACTCAGAAAAATGTTAAAGTCTCTCTAGAGAGTAGAAGTCTGGAAAAAAACCAAGCCAAACCCGTTCTTCCATTGCCACCCAGAGACAGTGCTAACATTTTGAGCTCACAGGGGAAGTGTAGGCTTCTCACACTGTCAATGTCTATGTTAAGGGAGTGAGACAGCCTGAAAGCTCTTGCTCCTAGGTCCTCTAGTCTCCATTCGCCTTCTAGCTAGAAATCTGTTCCGTGACCAGAGGAATCAGAAATGAGATGAGAATGCTTAGAGGACTGGGTCTAAGATAAAGTCAGGTCTTGCAACAGTAATGACAGTTGGTAGAGGGACTGTGACATCACTACCTTCTACTCCTCCCAGGGGAGGGGACTACATCAGTGCCATGCCTGAGTTGCTGCTTCACGATGGGGGAGGGAATCACAGGGTTAGGACCCAGGTCCTTGGAAACGCCAGCTGAAATAGCCCTGGGAGGTCGAGGTTGGGGCAGCAGGAGGGGAGCGCAGAGTCTGCAGCAGGGAGCCCCAGGAGTCACTAACCCAAAGTCAGCCAGGGATGACTGGTGAGGGTGGGGCCTAGGGCTGGGGGATCCAGGTCCTTGGAGACACAAGCCCAAGGAGCCCAGGGAGGTTGGTCTTGGGGAGGCAGGAGGTGAGGGCCACATATGGAGTGGGGAGTCCCAGGAGTCACCTGCCCAAAGTCACTCTGGGGTGATTGGTGATGGCAGGGACTGGGCTGCTTGCTGAAAGGTTGGGGTTGACTGACAAGACTTTGGTAGGGGGAGCTCAGAGGCGCCAAGGTTGGGGGACCCAGTCCCTTGTGCCTCAGGAGTGGTATGGACTCTGGCAGCAGTCTTGCCATTGGAGGGGATCTGTGGCTGGGTTGACTCTGAGAGAGGGGAGGGGCCACCCACTCTAGGAGAGAGGAGGGGTCGGCTTTTCCTTTAAAAGCTTTAAAAAATAAACTTAAAAAAATATATGTCTGTATACTTTATATATACGTGTATCTGTGTGTGCGTGTCTATGTGTTCCTTCAAAGCTGTCTTCATTATCCAGCTTCTACGCAAAGTCTATGATTTTGGCCTCTATTTTTCATCCTCAAATGGAGTACGAGAATTACCAGTATTACCTTAACCAAGATACAAACTCTATAAAAGTGGAAAATCCATAGCAGGCCTGATGATTAATGAAGCAGACTATGTTACCCAACATTTCAGCAAGATAAAATAATCACAATGATTTACCTTTTTTGGAGAAACGTTTCTCCTGCATGATAAGATTTTTTTTAAACAAGAAACCTGTCTAACATCTGTAAAAACATAAAGCTTTTTGGCGGGTGCAGTGGCTCACACCTGTAATCCCAGCACTTTGAGAGGCTGAGATGGGTGGATCACCTGAGGTCAGGAGCTCCACACCAGCCTGGCCAATATGGTAAAACACTGTCTCTACTAAAAACACAAAAACTAGCCAGGCATGGTGATGGGTGCCTGTAATCACAGCTACTCGGGAGGCTGAGGCAGGAGAATCACTTGAACCCAGGAGACGGAGGTTGCAGTGAGCCAAGATCATCACAGCACTCTAGCCTGGGTGGCAGAGCGAGACTCCATCTCAAAAGAAATAAAATAAAATACAAAATACATAAAAATGCAATGATTCCAATTTAATAAGCACTCAAAGCTCTTTACTAGTTTAAAACAAATACAAGGCCCATTCTTCTAGAATCACCTGGCCTCAGCCTTGCAAATGAAACTAATTTCTCACTTGATACTTGACTATGACTTGCAATCATGAAAACCAAGAATTCTGTTATGTCACCGTGTACTGCTTGTTACCTGAATTCCACACTAGGCTGCGATCAAGTGTTGAATCTTTCATGATTTGCTCCATCACCAGTGTGCTTCTTATCCCAGACCAAACTAAGCTTTTTTCTAGAGTTCTACAATTTACACTTAGTAGACAGGAGTGGTTCTCAATAACGCAGTCTCTGGACTAGCAGCACCTGCAGCACCTGAGAACTTTTTAGAAATGCAACTTCTCAGGCCCCGCCCTGGACCTGGTGAATCACAAACTCTGGAGTAGGGCTCGACAGTCTGTGCTGCAGTCATCCCTCCAGGTGTTCAGGAACCTCTGGCATACAGCAGGTAGAAAAATGTGTTTCCTTCTGTAGGTCCAAAGGCAGGGATACTCTATGTTCTGTCTTGATATGAAACAATGACATGTAATTAAAACACAGAAATCTCTTTCCTACTCCCACCCTCCATCCAATGTGTTTTCTTTTTATGAGTTCAATAAGAAAACAAGGGGGCAGTTTAGTCTAAAAAGTATATTTATAAATATCAGTTCTCATCCAGCCGGATCTCATACAAAAACATTTACATCCTCTTACATCTAAAGTTTTAAAAAAGTATTCTCACAATGTAAATATCAGGCACACGAGGAGTTCTGTAATAAAACACTAAATAGATCGGAATGTTCAAACTTAATAGAGAAGAAAAGTGAAATCATTGTCAATATTTTCAAATTGCATTCAACTTAAACAGGAAATTTAAGTTTTCAGTTTTTTTCACCTTCATACTTCCAAGTTAGTAGAATTAAACCAGATCACTCCATTCTTTCAAAGCCTCTAGCCAGGCAAAGTTTTACTGTATTATTTCTTGCTTTCAATGGATATAAAGCAGAGTCCTGGTAGCCACATTTTGTATACCTGCAAAAATAAAGAATGAGAGCGAAAGTGAAATGATAAATTGCTTACTGGGATAAAGTTTTTGCAACCTCAATGACAGATAAAAAAAGGTTTGTATCCTTAGCCTACAAAGAAATCTTTAAACTTAGAATGAAACAAATGATTTTCAACAGAAAATGGGCAGTGGAAAAACAGATACTTCCCACAAGAATAAAAATGGCCAACAGGCATATAAAAAAGATTCGAAAGCACTAGAAATGCCATGAAAGCAATGAGATTTTCTGTATAAAAGCCAGCAAAGATGACACATCGAAGGGGAACCTGGAGCTCTGTCCCTGTTGGTGGGAGGATGAACTCAGCCACTTTTCCTGCGGGATAATTTGAACATTTCTATTAAAAATCCTAAAACTATTTTTACATTATTTTCCTCCAGAAATTCTACTTCTATGAATTCAGTCCAAAAATGCTTGCTCGAGTCCATTAAAATGTATATATAAGAAAACTCACCTCTGGGGTGGAGTGGCAATGATTAATACACATCCAGCTATTAAAAATGATGCCAGAATATATTTACTGCCACAGAAATATGCACAAAATATAGTAAGTGACAAAAGACTGTATATTATGATTCAACTTTTAAAATGTTTATATTCATAAAAAAGTATAAAAAGCAACAAACCAGATGTTTTGAGTGCAAAATTAAAGCTTTTTCCTAATATTTGTCATCCAAATTATTACCAAGAGATGTGATTTCCTTTGTAATCAGAAGTTATTTTCATTTATTTATATTTAAATCTCTTTTCTTTTTCTTATTTTTTCTCCTGTGTGTATCCCATGCAGGCTAGAATCCCTGCCTCTTGATGTAAATCAGCTCATTTTTGGCAAGTACCCTACATGAAGCTGCCCCATCTTCCTTGTGTTTCAACAGATTTGGACACATTTTTGTTCCCCACTCCTGCCCCTGATCCCTGGGCAGATGAGTTTACATCGAGGATACAGCCAAAAGGAGGGCTCTGAAATTCCCCAGCCTGGGAGGAAAGCAGCTGGGCGGGAGGGCTAATTCTCAATTCCTGTAGTTCTCCCAGAGTCTGGGAGAATATGAGGAAATCAAGGCAGACGCCACGTGGGACAGCAAAGGGCAGTAATTCTCAGTCCTAGCTACACGTTGCCATCATAAGTGAGCTCTGAAAACTCCTGGTGCCCAGGCTGTCCCCCAAACAATTAGCTCAGAATCCCTAGGGTGGGGCTTGGGCATCAGAATGTTTTCAAGTCTCCAGGTGACGCCAAGCTCTCCAGGTGCAGCCAGGTTGAAAACCACTGGCGTGTCGGGCCCTCTCCTGAGACCCACTCTATCTCACTCTAGACTTATCTTAATCTGGGTTTAAAGCCAAAATTAATATCTTAGGAGACCCATGACACTGCAAGAATCATTGTGCAGAGCCCCTGTTTGTTTTGAGACAGGGTTTCATGCTGTCATCCAGGCTGGAGTGCAGTGGCACATTCAAAGCTCACCGTGGCCTTGATGTCCCAGGCTCAGGTGAACCTCCCACCTCAGTCTTCTGGGTAGCTGGGACCACAGGCGTACACCACCCCCACTGGCTAGTTTTTGTATTTTTTGTAGAGATGGGGTTTTGCCATGTTGCCCAGGGTGATCTTGAACTCCTGGGCTCAAGCAATCCTCCTGCCTCAGCCTCCCAAAGTGCTGCGATTTCAGGTATGAGACACCGCATTCCGCTCCCTCTTTTCTTAAATAATTCTAAATAAAAACACGACTAAATCATACAATATGATTTGTGTTTTGGGGGGAAATGACAAAACAACTATGACAGCTGAAATTAAAATCATTTATTTCCAGACTTTTTGCTGTGCACACTTGTCCTCGGTTGGCGCTGTGTGTAATTGCTGTATCAATCTGCACAGTGTCTGACTGCACAATTTCCAGCACATGAAAGTTCTACATAGCCCAATTTCCAAGCAGTCGAAACTGAAGCAGCAGTCTCCTTCTGGGTTTAATTTGAATTAAACTACCAGGCCATACTTGTGCCGGAAACTGATAATTTTCAGCAAGAAATTTCCAGGCAAGGCCTGTCACCCTCCAGTGTAACTATGGGGCTTGCTTGGCAGGGGGACTGGCTTTGGCTGGAGGCTGGGTCAAAAGGGCTACCCTAGAGTGGCACCTTCCCATCCCACGGAGGGAGCTCTGTTGGGAGCATGAGATGGACCAAGAAGACCCATCCATTAGGAAAGTAACACTTGGTCTGTTCACTTTTAATGGAAAAGGGTGCTTGGTGCAAAGACTACTTCTGATGGGGAAACTAGTTGGGGGCATGGACATTGTCTTTCCCACGTGTGCCCCACCTGGGACCCAAACTTGAGAGGTGGAAAGTTCCAGGAGATGGATCAAGAGTGGTGTACGTGTCTTGGCTGCCCAGGTTGGGCTCCTCCCACCCCGCTCAGTCCTACCCTCTGGAGCCCTGAGCGCAGGGGCAGGAGCCCTTTTCCCAGTCTGGGCTTCTGGCCAGGATGCCTCTGGCTTCCTAGCATCCACGTGGGGAGGCCTAGTTTGAAGATCCTGAAACTAGGAGCACAGCAGCTGATCAAGTGAACCCAAGATGTGACTAAAACTGTCTCTAATGGCAAAGTCCTTGATGATGAAGAGTTTGTCCCATGGAAAGATGGCTCTGAGCATGGCACCTCTGAGCATGGCACCTCTGACCAGACCCCTCACTCTGACCCCCTGAGCATATGAGGCCAGGCTTGCTCACAGTCAGGGCTGGAGGAAGACCTCATGGAGGCCACATGATAACTGCACTTTTTGTTTCCCTGTCACAGCTGATTCCACCCACACCATCCGATGCCCCAGCCAGCCCAGTACTGCCATGTCCTGCCACTGCAGTCTAGAGCTTTTTGAATGTGTGACAGAAAACTCACTCGAGTTGGCTTGGGCAAGAAAGGAGGTTCATTGGTCAGTAAGTTAGCCACGGGCAGGGCAGGGAACAGCTGGGGCTCAGGAATACCTGGACTCAGAGTCCCCAGCGCTGTGAGGATTTGCAGGCTCCTTCCCTTGTCTCCGTCTCCACCTCAGTCTGCAGATTCATTTTGTGCTCTCACAGCAACTTTCCCCACAAAGTTGGAATCAGGCTGTTGGCAGCACGAGGCTTCCATCTTCCTGAATTTGCCCCCAAGAAAGGATGCCCCCTCCATTAGTTCCTATTCAGAAAATTCCAGAAGAAAGTTTCTGCTTGGTCTGGTCTGGGTTGGCTAGGTAACTGGGACACTAAAACTGCCAAGCCCTCTATGTCATGTGGTTGAAGTTGTGTGGGGAGATGTATTAGCCAGCTCAGGGTGCCATGCCAAAATACCACAGACTGGTGGCTTAAACCACAAACATTTATTCATTTATTTTTCACAGTTCTGGAGGCTGGGAAATCCAAGATCAACGTACCAGTAAGCTGCGTTTCACTGTGAGGCCTCTACTCTTGGCCTGTGGGTGGCTGCCATATTGTGTGCTCACATGACCTCTACTTTGTATGCATGCGAACAGAGAGCAAATGCACCCTCTGGTGTCTCATCTTATAAGAACATGAATCCTATTGAATCAGGGCCCCACCCTTAGGACGTCATTTAACCTTAATGACTTCCTGAAAGGCCTCATCTCCAAATGCAGCCGCACAGAGGGCTAGGGCTTCAATGTGAATTTGGAGGAGACAGAGACATTCAATTCATAATGGGAAGAAAACACTATTCAGGAAAAAAGGGGTTCAGTGGCCACAAAAAGGGGGCAGACAAAACCTCAGATGCTCTCCCCATCTCCGCCAATACACAACACACACACACACACACACACACACACACACACACACACGGCCCTGCCTCTGCCCCTTTCCCACAAAGCCACTCCCCACCCCATGATTATTTACCTCCCTCCTATCTGTTCTCTGGCACTGCCCCCTCCCCTACGTTGTCCTATGGCTCACTGAATGCTAGGTGCAGGTAGGTGCATGTAATGGTAGCCTGGGGCTGGGGGCCTCCTGGATCATGTGCGTCCTGAGCCCCAGCATAGGACAAGGCAGGAAGTGGGTCTCACTTGTATCTATTGTCCTCAGGCAGAGCCTCGCCCTGGGACATGAGCTCAGTTGGTGTCAAAGGTTTGTTGGATTCACCACAGACCGCCTTTCCTCGCATCCACTGATAAGGTTCCCAGGGCCTTGATAACCTCTGTCCTTGGAAGAAAAGAATGCGATTCCCCAACTCACACAAACCTGCTGGTGGCTTCCCACAATAGGAGAACATGGTTTTCTAGTTCAAAAGCATCTACCAACTGACTAGCACAGTGAATGAAGAAAGACACAAGGCACATCACTGGGAAATTCCAGAAAACCAAGGATAAAGAGAAAATCCTAAAATCTTCCAGAGAGAAAAGACAGGTCATATATAAAGAGCCAAGACTCAGCATGACAACGATTTCTTCCCAACAACATTGGAAGCTAGAAAATAATGAAGCAATATTTCCCAAGGTGAGGAGAAGTTACGTTTAAACTAGAGCATTATTTCCAGCCAAACTATTGATCAGGAGTTGGGGTAGAACAGTGGCATTTTAAAATAAGTGGGGTCAGAAAGCTTTCACTCTTTCTCATTCGCTCTTTCTCAGGAAGCCCCTGGAAGATGTGCTGCAACACAATGAGAGTAAACCAGGGCAAAAGAAGATCTGGGGCCAGGGGACAGGAGATGCACACAGAAGAGACAGCAGAAAATTCACTCGGCGGTGCAGAGATGCCAGGATGCCAGCCGTGCCCTGGGCTGAGAGAGCTGAGTCCAGTTTGGAGCAGAAGTCCAGTTGAGTCAGTTTGGCATCTGATAGATCAGTTGGAGCATCTAAAAAAAAAGGTAGGTAATAGGTACAAAAACACAGAAGCAAATGAAGGGAAAATATCTGAAGCAATTATTAACTCTGGGGGGAAAAGGAAAGAAATGAAACAATTTTAGTGTGGGACTTGGGTGAGGGAACAATATTTAGATACCTACAAGAATGTAAATGCTTTTGATTTCATAAGATTGTGATCTACTCACATTGGTTGAACGGAGGCAAGGGAATTGTTAAGACCTCATAAGGGAGGTGAGCCCTATACTGTGCTATGTCATGCAGTTGACAGATACTGAGGAAAACAAATCAACATAAACATTGTTTAGAAATATAATTATAAATACCAGAGGAAATAGCGAAATGAGTTTAAAGTGTTGGCCTCTGCGCGTTAGCACTCAAAGGCAAGAAAGGAAAGGGCACGAGAAATGCTTTATGATATAAGCCTTTTATCACATTTTGTCTTTTCTTGTTGTTTCGCTGAGGATATCTTGCCCCAGATACCATTTTGTTCTTAGCTCTATGTATCTAGTAATTTGATCAGAATTAAATATAATGTGAGTAAGTTCTGGGACCTGTTGTACAGAATGATGACTATAGTTAATAATAACGCATACTTGAAAATATCTAAAAGAGTAGGCTTTTTGCTTTTATTATTTTTTAATTAACCCATAATAACTGCACATATTTATGGGGTACAGCATAATATTTTTATACATGTATACAATGTGTAATGATCAAATCAGGGCAATTAGTGCCTCCACCACCTGAAGCATTTACCATTTATTTGTTCTGGGAGCATTCAAAATCCACTCCTTCTAACTATTTGAAAACATATAATAAATTGTCATCAATTATTGTCACCATATAGTGCTAAAGACACTAGAATTATTTCTCCTAACTACATATGTGTGTGTGTGTGTGTGTGTGTGTGTGTGTGTGTATATATATATATATTTTTTTTTTTTTTTTAACAGGGTCTCATTCTGTCCCCCAGGCTGGAATGCAGTGGGACAATCACAGCTCACTGCAGCTTTGACCTCTTGGGCTCAAGTGATCCTCCCACTTCAGCCTCCTGATCTCTACTTTGAGCACTTGAGTTTCTCGACTGTAAACTTTCCCCCTTTGAAATTGCGAGCAGATATTTTGAGGCAAAATATCTGTTCTTCATCAATTTTTTGCCCACTAGCTTTAGCATCTATTGGTGATATTATCCATCATTCCTTTTATATTTATTCGTATTCCACTGTAAGGAAGAGCTTATTTATTCCCAGCAAACTTTTGTATACGTGTCGGGGGGCGGGGCAGAGCACTCTCAACAAATGCTCTTACCTTGTAAATACAGCTCTGCATAAAGAAGCCCCTCCCTTAGGTCTGGTGTCAGTGGTGAGGAAAGGATTGAGCTTTGTGTAAGGATGGCCCGGGCGGGGAGCTGAGACAAGGCGGGAGCTTATACAAAACCCAAACTGAGAAAAATTACCAATAATAATGCAACTGGGCCGCTTGCTGTGATACTTGCCACACTCCTCCACTGGGGGGCGATGTCATCATTTTCATCTTCCCAGCTCGCCCACCTCGGAAACCTGCACCAGGTAACTTAGATATGGAGTAAGGGCAGTCACAGCATTGGTCACAGCTGCTTCCGCAGCCCCGGGCGGCTGCGCTGAGTCTGCGGAAGCAGCGTGACCAACGCTCCAGCTGTGCTGGGTAACCTCTCTAGGCTTTGATTCTTTCCTCTAAAACACGACTAATCATAGTGCTCATTAGCGCTCCATGAGGATCTCATTAAACGCAAAAGGTCAGACCCCGCCCCCGCCCGGGGCTGTGATTTGTGTTTTAGTTTGGGGCGGGCCCAGCGCAGGTGTTCCTGCTGAGATCTCCGTGCAGTTCGCTCTGCCGGGCACCCTCGGGGCCATCCTCCCAACTTCTGTGGGTCAGAGTAATGCTGTTGGCATAAACTAGACTGGACTGTCTTCTGTTTTCGGTGTCACGGATACAGTGCTCGCTGAAGACTGGAAGTGCCCCCAGGCACTTTTGGAGGTAATTCTTTTTTCCTATATGGTCCTTCATCATTTTCAACGAACGAAAGTTACATATATAAAATAAACATATGTTAAAGATTTTTAAAATATATTTCATTTTTTGAGACGCAGTCTTCCTGTCGCCCCGGCTGAAGTGCAGTGGCGTGGTCTTGGCTCACTGCCACCTGCGCCTCCCGGGTTCAAGCCATTCTCCCCTCAGCCTTCCGAGTAGCTGGGACTGCAGGGGCCCGCCACCACACCTGACTAAATTTTGTACTTTTGCTAGAGATAGGGGTTTCACCATGGTGGCCAGCCTGGTCTCGAATTCCTGACCTCAAATGATCCGCCCACCTCGGCCTCCCAGAGTGCTGGGATTACAGGTCTGATCCACTGTGCCCGGCCAAAGATTTTTATTTTAAAAAACTCAGTTGGGGGAACTGAGTTGTTATAATCAGTTTAAAGGAGAAGTCAAAGAAGGACAAATTAATTTGGAGTAAAGTAACGTTGAAATGAATCTATAAACGGACACAAAACTAGCCTCTTCCTTCTTCGGGGGAGAGGTCAACGGGAGCTCTATTGGAACAATCTTTTTTTTTTTTTTTTTTTTTTTTAATTGAGATAGTCTCACTCTGTCTCCCAGGCTGGAAGCAGCTCACTGCAACCTCCGCCTCCTGGGTTTAAGAGATTCTCCTGCCTCAGCCTTCTGAGTAGCTTGGATTACATGCATCCGCCACCACGCTCAGCTAATTTTTGCATTTTTAATAGAGATGGGGTTTCACCATGGTGGCCATTTGCGAATCTCCATACAGGAATTTTCTGCGTGCTCTCAGGTGTCTACAACTTATGGAGTTGCAAAATCGCTTGAAGGCAGTGGAAGGAAGGTTCAGAGCCCCTGTAGATTCTGAATCAGAACCTGGGTGACTGCTTTTATCTACGCATGGTTTTTCACTGAAGCACACATTTCCCCCTGTATCAGTAAATTCATATTTGTTTCCTGTACTGCCTATGGCATCAAGACTTTCCATTTTGTTAGTGTGTAATTATGCATAGTTTTCTCCTAAAATCAGGAAGATTCCAAATCCATTATGTCTCATGTTTAATAGTCTTCCTTTTCTGAAATAAACGTGTCGTGTGTTTAACTATTTTATCGATAGTTTCAAAGAACCTGCACTCGGAGTTCTTCCTGCCTTCCTTCCTTTTTACTTGAGGTTGCCTCTTTTCCGCATTAGAATTTGTGAGAAATATGAATAATACTCATTTTCTCTTTTCAACTGCAGAGTTTGGCAAATTATGGCCAGTTCCTTGTGTGTGTGTCAGAAACTAAAAATGGCTTTTTAATTTTAATTTTTTTTTTTTAGTTGTCCTATATGTCTCCAAGAAATTCGTTTTTGCTTACGTGTTCCACAAAGAGTTTCTTTTTTGTTTTTTGTTTGTTTGTTTGTTTTTTGTTTTTGACAGGACAAGCAAAACAGTTTGAATTTATTACAAGCACATCGAATACTTCATCTAACTTTTTCTTAAAACATATATGAATAAAAGAATAGTAACAAAGATTTTTTTTTTGAAAGAAAGAGAGTAAGAGAGAAAGAAAAAGAAGAGAATGAAAGAAAGGGAAAAAGAAGAAGAAAAAGAGGGAGAGAGAACGGGAATCTTGCTCTATTGCCCAGGCTAGAATACAGTCTAAAAATGGGTATTGAAATACTCTTTTATACTAATAATTGTGTTATACAACGGAAACAGGAAGGAATAAGGGAGAAAAAAAACAGCCAACCAATATTTCATTTAAATCTAAGAAATGCTACGCAATTGCTGGGGAGTGATTTACTTCCAACCATGTGGTCACTTTTAGAATGGATGTGATGTGTTACTGAAGAAAATGTATGTTTTGTGGATTTAGAGTAGAGAGTTCTGTAAATGATTATTAAGTTTACTTGTTCGAGGTCTAAGTTCAAGTCCAAGGTATCTTTGTTATCCTTCTGTCTCATTGATCTGTCCAGTATTGACAATGTAGTGTTAAAGTTTCCCACTATTATTGGGTAGGAGTCCGAGTCTCTTTGTAAGTCACCAAGAAGTTGCCCTATGTATCTGGGTGCTCCTGTATTGGGTACACATAGACTTAGGATCGTTAGCTCTTCCCGTTACATTGATCCCTCTACCATTATACAATATCCTTCTTATCTGTTTTGGTTTCTGTTACTTTAAAGTCTATTTTATCAGAGATGAAAATTGCAACTCCTGGTTTTTTTTGTTTTGTTTTGTTTTTTTGCTCTCCATTTGGTTGGCAAATCATCTTCCATCCCTTTGTTTTGAGTCTCTATATATCCTTGCATGTGAGATGGGTCTGGATGCAGCTTACCGATGGGTTTTTTGGAATGGCTGATACTGGTTGTTTCTTTCTGTATATAATGCTTCTTTGTTGTGAAACTTAGTTTGGCTGGATATGAAATTCCGGGTTGAAAGTTCTTTTCTTAAAGGATGTTGAATATTGGCCCCCACTCTCTTCTGGCTTGTAGGGTTTCTGCTGAGAGATCTGCTGTGAGTCTGATAGGCTTCCCCTTGTGAATAACCTGGCCTTTCTCTCTGGCTGTCCTTAGTATTTTCTCCTTCATTTCAACCCTGGTGAATCTAATGATTATGTGCCTTGGGGTTGCTCTTTTTGAGGAATATCTTTGTGGTGTTCTCTGTATTACCTGGAGTTGAGTATTGTCCTGCCTTGCTAGGTTGGGAAAGTTTTCCTGGATAATATCCTGAAGAATATTTTCCAGCTTGGATTCATTCTCTTCATCA